>JAAGNO010028317.1:41405-66571 GCA_033439905.1 Ceryle rudis | reverse complement strand
AGGTGGCAGCGCGCAGACGGCCGGCCGTGGTGTGGGCAGGAGCCGGATTACGGTATTTTAAATCTCCCTCCAAAGCACTTTACTATAAAACACTGAAAAAATCCCAAACACGCACAGCCCTCTTCTGCCAGGATGCAGCTAACACAAAACTGTTGCTTTAGGATATCTTTAGGTACTCGTACCTGGCCCAAAGCATGTCAAATTTGATGCACAACAATCCAGTCATCAGCATAAAATGTGACAGTAAAAACAGTGGTCTGCCAAGGACCTGGGCAATCTTGCACAGATCAGAAACATATTTAAGTCTTGGCAGTATTTCCCTCTTGCCAGTGTAAGATTTTTCATTTCCAAATGAAAATTTGTCCAAGCTCGCGACTATCTCGAGAGCCAGGGTCCATCAGCTGTGCGTTGTAACACTTCACAGACTCTCCTGGCCTTGCTTCCCCTCCATTCAAAATGCTGCCATGAAAACTATTTTCTGTTTCCTTGCTTTGATGGTAATGGATTTATATTTACAACAGCAGACTGAGAAATGCCTGAAGACTTTCAAGGTCCCTCTGAGAAGAGCCTATCTTTAACCATAATTTCTTATTTGTTACTGAGCTATTGATCCTAACTCTGCCAGGGACACCAGCCTCTTACACTCAGTCAAAAAAATCTCTGAAGACAATTAGATTTTCTCCCCAAACGCTCTCACTTCTGAGCAGAGTTTGTTCAAAACACCTGCGAGGTCACAGCTTACTGTCTTCTTGAAAGATATCTAGAAAGATTTACCTTAGCATGATGTCTACAAAAATTTGATGGATTTGTTGGCATTGTGGCTTATTTTAAGAGAGATACTGTTTTATTTTTCTCTCATATTTATTTGTTGCATTTCCCTGCTGCTTTCTGACATATTTAGCATGCAATCTTTTGCAGTCATTGCAGTCCGTATTCATTAAGCACTGAGTGCAGTGAGGTGGTGGCCCACAAGGAGGGCTTCTGAAATGCTGTCATAATACAGATAAGCACAAAGAAATAACAGCATGTGGAAAGGATTAATTTTACCCTCTGCTTTTCATCACTTAAAAAAAAGAGGACTCTAATATCCAGACTGAAAATAACTAGCACATATTGCAGACTGACTGTGTGTACCAGTTACTGAGCAAAGAAGAGATTTCACAGGATGCCTCATGATTACCTTTCACAGGGAATCAATCTGCATATCTGCAGATGAGTTTCATTCTTCGTGGTGACACTGGAAAAAAGAATCCAGACTGAAGCACACTTAGGTGCCTTCAAACCTGACTTGCCTCATTTTTGCCTCCTTCACTGCTGTTCCCTCTACTGGGGTTGGGCACCCAGGTCTCCCAAAAGGCCTCTCAGCTCTGCATCTAGATTTGTGCTCTTTGGTTCAAGATTGTTTAGCGACATATGCCAAGGCTATTTTCATGAAGTAGTATACACATCTCTCTTCATGCAAACTAGCTCTCTGTTTATCCAGTTCTAAAACTACTTAAAATGCATTAAAGAAGAGAAAATATGCCCTTGATAAGGTAGAATAGGAAGTTTTGAAGATGCATAATTGCTGCTTGATTTTCAGAGGTGTGAAGCCCCCAGAAGTTCTATGACAGACCTTGGCACTCTCAAAATAAATCTTAAAGTATTTAATACAGATTTCTTGACACCTGTGTGTACTTCATAAAAATCAGGCTATCCCAGGGAACACATGTAAAAAAGCAGTCGCTACTTTTTGTAGGCTGTGGAGCTGCTTATTAAGGCAAGCTTTGATTTCTGAGTAAAATGCACAGATAGAAAATGTTGCAATGCTGTGGCAAATTATGTAAATATCACACACAAGGAAGCACCCTCAAACAGTGATCTTGTTTGAGTTCTCTCTCAATTTCCATCAGCGTGGATTTTAACTAAACAAACACCGTTCTTCTTGTGTTGTTATTTGGAGAGAGAACCCAGTGGGAACTCTACTTCTTTTCTGAACCATGTCCTAGATCTTTCTAGCTTAACACCTCCACCACCCACACCCCCGGACATTTCTACTTTCACCTGCAAAAATTAACCCTTAATTCTGCTTTCCAGATCTCAAGGCAGTTGGTTACTAGGCAACCACCCCCTATTTTCTCCAGCTTCCTTTTTTAATTGAAGTCTGTGCTAAATAACATCACCAAAGAGGCAAGGCACTCCCTAGTCGTGAACAGTTATTACTAAAGCCATAGGTAGAGCTTTGGTACAAGGGGGATAAGTACGGGAAAGCAGTCCCTTCCCTAAAATGTCTCCTTCGCACCAGCAAGCAATTGCTAAATATACAGGGAAAGACCTTTTGCCTGTTTGTCCTCTAATCTCACAATAAGAGACCCGCATGAAGACTGGGGCTGCACTGCCCAGTGACCTGCCCCAGGGACCACTCACTCTTCCATAGGCTTCTCTCTCATCCACACCATCCTCAGTGGATGGAGCGAACCACTGAACTGCCCAGCCTTCCTCTGGGAAGAGACCTAGGCCTGTTTCTCCATGGACAGGACCAGTAGCTGGTCTACCCTGTCCACCTCAGGAACAACTGGGGATACAGAGCACCTTTGGAGAGCAGACTGAACTGACAGTGCTCCCTGTGTATATGGTTAAACACCTCCACCACTGGAGTTGGATCCACCAGACCCAAAATGAGGTCAGTCCCACAGTAAATATTTCGCCGCAGATTTGCAAGGGGGCCCAGTTCAGCACACACTGCTCCTGCACCGATACCCTGCACGTGTAGCAGTTAGGTCTGGAAACAGCTGGAATTTTTGCACCAGTTCCTGAAAGCTCAGATACAAAAGGTGACACCTTTCAAAAAGGACAGGCTTTTCTCCTTTCTGTTGCTCAGGTGAAAGTTGAACCATGAACCAGGAAGTCAGATCTTAGTAACAAGCTACAGTTACATCCTTCAGATGGAACATGAATGAGTGTGTGTGCTTGTGCGCGTGGAGCATATGAGAATGTATCTGCATGATGTGAAGAGTTGTAATTTGAATGACAAATGTCTCAGTTCACAAAAACTCTAATGCTCTGGTAGTGGTTAGTCATTAAAGTGACCAGTTTCTGGCTAGACTAACTCGGCTCATCACTTCTTCACACGGCTGTGCAAGTCCAAAAGAGAGGAGTCAGGAACTTGCAAGAAGTTGGGGAGGCAAAGCTGCAGCAGCCTCCACCCAGACCACCTTAAACTGCTACAGAAACAGATCAAAACTGGAGCCAGTCTGCTAAAAATTCCCACTGCTGTGTTAGCTGGAAAGTTGTGAGGGGGATCTCACTGAAGCCATAGACATGTCTATGGCACTAGATGCAGAGCATCTGAAAGCAGTTGCTTACTAGACCTGCTCCAAGCCCGGCCTCACAGATGAATTTATGTAACAGTCACAGCAAAAAGAACAAAAAATAAATCTATGAGTTTCCTTATTTGATGAATGAAGAATGAATGATGTAATTGATTTTTAGGAAGAGTGTTTTTAACAAGAGAAACGACTGATCTAAATCAAAAATACTGCTGCAAAGGAGCAGCAGTATCAAGCGTTTTCATGAAGTGAGAGCTGTGGAGCAAGGATTTCTCAACAGAAGTCTGCCTGGCTTCTCCACATAACTCTTCACTCCCTAGAAGCCAAGTTCTTGGCCAAGCAAATTCTGCTAGGCTGCAGAGCTAGACTTTATATCCCACCAAATTGAAAGCATTCAAATAAATGCCTTCCTAAGCTTTGAACCTGATTACTGTATATTCAGAGGAGGAAGAATACTGCCTCTGGAAGCCTATCTGGATCGGTTGCTTAAAAGGGATTTGTCTCCCAACTCCAAGTGTGAAATGGAAGTTTGGTGGGAAAAACCCAGACTGTACCATGTCATGGCTGCACACTACCTGCACCGTGCAAAGAAACACTTCTCCATCTTGCCTCATTTTCTCCTCTGTGGCAAGAGAGATTTTCCAAAGAGATAAGAATGACACATTTCACTCAGTATCTTCAAGAACTCAGAATCAGTTTGTGATACCTGAAATGGCATTACTGATACACTTGCTTTATATCTCATCCTGACTCACGATTGTAACTTCAAGCTGTCCCTTGCCAGCCAGCTGATAAGATGTGGTGTAGAAGCTCCAAGTGACTAATTGGTAAGAATGTATCTTAAAGGGAATGCTTTTAATTGTGTGTGTGTTTGACTTCTTTATATACATTTTGTAAGATGATAAATACATTCCACCAGGTTTCCATTGATGCCATATGGCAGCACACAAAAATCTGAACAAATTAGATGTAATGAGGCTCATTAAAAAAAGGAAGATCTGCTACTAAAAGGACTTTTAGAATTTGCAAGATAACTTTCAGGTGGAGGAGATACCCTGTACCTCACTCCTCTGGAATTTCTAGAGATGGCCAGAAATGCCTCTGCCTCGGACTTGTGAAGGGAAGCAGTCCTGGGAACACTTGAAATATGAATAGAAGGCCAAACAGAAACACCTTTCACAAAATCAGATGCAAGCCAAACATGCTTAAAAATGGAGAAATTGAGGGAGATGCCAGCTGGTGGATGTGATAATGCTGACTTAGAATCAGGCAATTGATTCACATGGACAGATGACTAGTAAGTCAAAGGTACCAGGCCTGAAGTCCAGATGCAGCAGTAGGAAAGAGCTAGATGGAAGAAATGGGAAGAAGGCTCTATTAAGGGTTCAGATTGGATAGTCTCTGCCTGTCCTCTCTTCCCCTGTGAGGGAAGAGAGGTCAGAATATGCCTTGATCCAACAGAAGAAAAAACCCAGAGCACTGTGGATCAGTATTAAAGATTCACAAAGGCATCACCAGGCTCAGGGCAGCAGTGAAAGCAGCAGCAATGGCAGCTTGAAGAGGTTCTTCATGGTTGGTTCTCACTCCATGGAATACATAGTCACCTCAATGCCAGACTGCGCATGTCTGGAGGGTAGGGGAGAGGGGAAGTCTCCAAAAAGGAGACCAAACCTCTGCCAGAACAGCTGTTTCCCAGTTCAGTCCAGCAGTGTGACAAGGTATCCTCTGGCAACAGAAAGGGCAGCCACTGGAGCCTACCAGAACTGCAGCAGTCCTAAAAATTAAAGCAATCCCTGCTGTCACCCTGTGACACATGCAAACAACTCAACAGCGCTGCACCTCATCCATCAGGGATGTCCAAATATTTGAAGTAGCACCAAGGATCCTTCTGTGTGACCCCTGAAGTTATAGCATGGACACAAGCACCTTGGATTTCATTGGAACTGAGGCCACTCTTGCTTGAGCTATGCTAGTGAGAGAAAAGCATCTTGAGCTAATTCTGCAGTGAAAAATCTGTCTAGAGCCTCAGAGAAAAGCCCAGCTGGTATTAGTGTGGGACACATCCACTGCTTAATTATTGTTAGAGCTGTGGCTCAGAAAGATTAGGTGGTTTATTACAGTTACTGTCAGAACCAGCCTTCCTCCCCCAGCTTCTCACATGCGAGTGCATGCTTTTTTTCTAACCTGGTTGGAGGACATGCCCAGTGACAGCGACTCACCTCCTGCTGGAATCACTGGATTAAGAGTAGAGTTTTATAAAAAAAATAATTTTTTCCATTACAGTGATATTATTCAAGAAAAGGGACCAAAACGGATCGGCAAATAAAAGGGATGGACGTGGTTGCCAATTATTCCAAAGTAGTCTATCACATCGAACCTAACCCTACCCTTATCAGTATGGTAATAAAAATCTGGTACCAGCATGGCACTCAGACTTTCTTCATGTCTTTACATTTCCACTTCCATCTAGTTTTAACAGATTTGCCAGTAACGACAACTATTTCATTTCTAACCTCTGGCCATTTCCTAACGCTTAGCGCCTCCACCTAAATCCATCACAGTGCAAGACTCCTCTGTAGGATCCCTGGTTTAGACATTAACGTCTCAAATAATGTCTTCAATAGAAGCGGCAGATGCACAAGGCAGAAATAAAGATACACAGAGCAGGAAAGAGGGAGGACAGCACTGATTAAGTTTTGCTGTGTTACAGCTTGTTCTTCCAGAAAGGCTTGCCGTCAGCTGTTCCCTAGCACTGTGCATGTGTCTCTTCTGGCTGGAAAGCCCTGCGTTGTGTGTCAGATGCAGCACAATTGCTCTTGGCTATTGCTCACTAATTGCAGACCCACACAAGGGTCAGTCAGCCTCTCCACTCAACAGGATGCTGCATTTTGCCTTTATAGAAAAACTCCTTCCTGGGGCACATTACACAGAAGACCCTACAATGAGAGACATGATATATTAATTCAGTTACATCAGCGCTATATTTTCTCCCATCCCACGTAAAAGACTGGTGCACATCTCTAAAGCCTCTAAGGATATAGATGAAAGTTGTATCTAACCAGCGGTGGAAAAAAAGGGCCCTGCCTTTCCTGGCCATACACCCTTACAAGGTCCTTTCACAGGGAAAGCACTATTGGGCTGGGAAATGAAATAAAGTGTATTGCCCATTGATCACAAATGGGTAGATAATGAGGAATAAGCATATCAGAAATTATAAATATTGGGGGGGGGGGGAAGGCATTTTTTGTACTTATTTACACTTATGTTCAAATATCCAGAGGGAACCTGTGTAGCTCATTTTTTAAATTCTCCAAGCTGGGGAGACATTTATAAATAAATTTCACTTCCTCAACTGTATTTACTCTATTTTATGTTACCACAAAGAGGACTTAAAGCTGATAAAATATATTTCCAAAGAGCACATTAGTCTCCTTTAGGAATGATGAGTTTCCATTAAGACTGATGGGTATTTTCCATAATTTCCCATGGGAGACTATCCCCAGGCTCCTCTAAAAGGTTTTCAAACCCCACTGCTGCTGACATTCACAAGGCACAAGCAAAACACCCTGCCCCTGCTATCCAGTTGCAAGCATTCTTCAAAAACAAATGACAAATTCTCCAACAAATTGCTACTGAACATAATTTGCCTGCCCTCCTTGATTTTGCCTATAAGGAACAGTGTTTTCTTCGCATTACTCTTCCTGCCAAAAGCATATTATCACAAGCTAAAGGGGGAAATTACTTTGTGGGAGCCTTTAATTAAAAGAGGGTCGCATTTCATTGCCTTTTTTCTCTGTGACATACATTGCTAACCCTCCCCTCTCCTTGCTCCATCTCCCAAAACCCCAACCAGAACAGGTTGGAATGATTTTTTTTTTTACCTACATCTACATCGACACTGAGAATCCCTCCTTTGATAGACTGACAGAATGCAGCACTGCGTGATGCTGTACAATAACCGGTTTATTCACTGAGGGCCTACCTGGCCCTGGCTATCACACTGCTCTTTCTAGAACGGTGCAATAATTACAAATTACAAGTTTCTCACCGGTATGTTTATTTAGCATAAAGAAATAATTGCAGGGAGCGCAGTATCACAGGCTGGCTTTTTAAAAATTATTTTCTCATCCCATTAATTGCATCTAAATTGTTCAAATGTTAATGTGTTGTTGAGAGCAAAAATTAATTAAGAGCTTCTTTTTCTATATTGTTAACTTGTCTCTGGGTTAGGAAACTAGTTTTTCATGCTTACCGTGACTCTAAGGGAACTTCTGTGTTCGTTTTTTCTCAGATGCGAGATAGTATATGAGTGAGCGTGTGGCTTTTTGATGATTAGACTCTTTACCTCTGCTTCACTTCTATCTTCACTTCTATCTAGCTGACTGAATTATCAGTCAGAAGCCTGTACCAGACATACCAGTGCTATTTGTGATCAGATATCTTTCCGGGATTTGCCACCTGGTAGGCCACTGCAAGATTTTAAGAGCTTTTGCAGTGATTTCATTTTTTCCTGGGAACAGAATTTTCCCCTCTAAACGGATTCCCTCTTCCTTTTTGGGGCTGATACACATCTATGAAGCATATCTTGCTTTCTTTGCTTAAAAACTCCTCGATCAGCAGAAGTGTGTGCCACAGTGTTAAGGGGTTCTCTGACTGCATGAGGCATTTGGATGGTACACTCCTAAGCTCATTTCAAAAGAAACTACAGGGGGTTTATTTTCACTGTTATACAGCGCAAATTTATCACAATTGGAACAAAAGACAGCAAAGAAAGCACAAGCACCTCCTTGTCAAGAAACCATTATCTAAATAGCATCTGAGATGTATCACAAGCACAAAACCACATTCTTTCCTCAGGAGATGCCTTTCAAAGCCAAGAGGTAAAAAAGGCAGAATAAAATACAGGGTTCAGAAAAAGATGACCCAAGGCCTATGCACTATAATTCAGAATACAGGAGCTCCAATCCAAAGCATGGAAACACCAAGGAAAATTAAGGTAAATCACCCTAAAGAATGAACTCACTGTGTAGGAGGTTGTGTCCCTTAAACCTACAAGTGGATGCTTTCATTCAAGCATAAACCAGTCATAATTCACAACATCGTAATTCTCCTTAGAGGATTTTATGTGCTCTATCACAGATGCACTGACTTTAAGCATTAGCAGATTTGGCTTATCTTTCCCCTATGTATTTGTGTATATATGGCCTTGCTCGGCGATGACCGATTGGAAAGTCGAGCTCAGATTTACCATGGCAATTTGCTCTATTGCCATAAATCTCTCTCACCCGAAAATAACTGCAAGAGGGGTGAGAAAAGGAGGGAAGTCCTGAGCACAGGCAGTGCTATAAAAGTAACTCCTGAACTCCACTTTGAACTGCATTTTAGAAATACTTGGATGACCTGAAGCTTTAGTGTCTCCACATCATCCCTCTCAGGTGTTTCAGTGACCGTGGCAGGTTACAGCCAGAGCGCGGCACCATCTTGGTCCTCGTGGTAGGACAGTATTGCTATTGCGGGACAACAGAAGCTCAGGCTGTTTATGAAACAACGTTATAAAAGGCATTTTAAGAATCTGAGTTATAAAAGCTGTGGTTCTAGTCTAAAGAATAAGTCCATTAAAGAAAGTGTTACAAGATGTTTCTGTGTTTATTACGTGCTAGTAACTCTGAGCTGAGTGTGCTCAATTTGTGAGCACAAAGACATTTTTCTTCTAACAGCCAATCTTAAAAACTCAAGCTGTGATCTGAGAGGTGTGGTGGGTTTTCCATTCTCATACCTCATTACCAGTAAATGTCAATTAATATATACTTGCTTATGAAGCTGTAACTGATTCTTATTATTCTATTTTTTTAATTCTGAAACCTGTTTGAATACAGGAGCCAAAAAGTGCAAGCCAGGCCACAGAGTTTACACAGCGATGAACCAGTGCCTATATATCGTAACTCAGCACACGTGAGCACAAATCCAAAACACCTGACTAAAGCCACAATTGTTGCAAAACTAATAACCAAGATAAACAGGGAAGATACCACAGTTTAGAGTCAAAACCTCCCCAGACGACTGGATGGGTTGTTACTGGCCTCTGAACTCCTGCCAGTATCTGTTCAGGAATGAGCTGCTCGGGGCTCAATGCATTATCCTAGACATAGTTGCAAAAAGCCAGATAGGAAGGCTATTACCTCCCTACATTATCATATAGTATCTCTGTCATCACTTCCCTGGTGGCAAGCATACAGTATTGTGAATTTATATTTAACCTATGGCTCAAACACTAGAAGGGCAGGAGTTTATCAAAATGGCTTTGAGCAACAACTTGTACACCACCCACATGTGCCACAAGCCACCAGACTGGCTTAGGTGAACCTGACTTGGAGCCGCTGCCTCTCCCTGGGATGAAGGTGGGAAGCAGTTTAAGTCAGTAGCCACGCCGCAGTGAGATGAGATTTTTAGAAGACTATCCTAAATTACAATTAGTTCATAATAATTAGCAAGGAACAACAACAAAAATAGCATTCATTCACTTAAAATGATTTTTAATGTTGTAATGACTGGTACATAATTATACCAGAGAAGGGCTATTTAAAAGAGGGGAAAAAAGATAACTTCAAAAGAAGAGAATTCATTTGGTGTTTATTTGCTTCAGGGTTCTAATTACTCTGGAAACCAGCAACCCTCCTGATAGGATTACTGACACGAAGGCAACTGCAGCTGCAAGGAATGCTGAGCACATCACTTTTTTAGCACCATTAGAACAGTCCTCTATAAATACCAGATGCATCTATCTATCTATTACTCTCCCTTCTCAGCACTTACTAGCCGAGTGGTCGCAGAGCGTATCACAAAAATGAAATGTGTAGCTGTGGCAGAACTGGCGCAGTAGAGCAAGTAATTTGTATCAGGCTGTATAAGAGTTTAAGTTTTATTATTAAGTATATGTCACAGATACACTAGCACCAGTTCATCTTTTTTTCCCCTTATAGTTCAGATTTATACACTTATTAATAAAATCCAGACGGTCATTTCAACACGCTCATTTAGCAGAATAAGCCAGTCAAATCTGGTCAGAGTCGCGTGGACTCCATGTGGCAAAGCAGAGATCCCTGGCAACTTTAATTGTTGCCGTCTAGAGGAGATTTATGATGCTATCCATCCTGGTCCTAGCTAATAAATCACATCTTCCTCCTGTCTTCAGTGGATAGGTTGGACAAAAAAGGCTGGTAGGTCTCATTAGTGCTCCCGAAAGTGGTGCAGAGGTGAGGAAGGTGCCACGAGGCTCAACACTGCTTTCAGTTTTGCCCACACAGATTCTGCTTTACCTGATAGCGTTTTGAAAACTATTAAGAGGAGGAGTTTTCCTCAGGAACAGAGGCTGGAGGAGCTTTGAGCTGGCGTTGAGTCCCAGTTTCAGCACACATATCCCATGCAACCTAAAGCACGGGTTCAGCCCCTCCATGCCTCATCCTCCAAGGAGCAACCCTCAGATGATGCTTCCTACCGTTTGCCTTGGTTAGCAGGTAGGCTTTTTAGGACAGCCGCTGCCTTCTACTACGCACACGCAGATGTTCTCACCAGGGTGGCAGGTACAAAGGCAATACAAAACAACAATTAAAAGAGATGGAAAATATCCTCAAATGTCAAGCTTTTGCATTCTGTCCCTCACCTTTGCTTTTCTAGCAAGCTAGTAAGACAAATTAACATTGAAGAGCAGCAGTTCAGCATTTCTTAGGTCTAATTTGAACACCATGAAGGAGAAAAAAGCAGAAATGTTCTATAAAATAATACATTTATCAAAACACACAAGAGACAGGGAAACCCCAAACCAGCAGTTTCATTAAGAGATTGTCCTCTAATGTTCTTTGTGCAACAACATCAGTGGAGAAACTAAAATTCTTACATTATACTCTTAATAACTATACTATTGTAAGACCTGCAAGAGAGGGAGGGAGCCTGCACTTACACCATGTATGTCCTAAAAGTCTGCCATGACAAATCAGACAAGGCACAAGCAGCCCACCAGGGAAGAAAAGGTGAGTTCCAACATATAACATCTTCATAAGTCATCTGGATGAGGGGGTCAAGTGCACCCTGATTAAGTTTGCTGATGATACCAAACTTAGTGGGGAAGTGGACACTTTGGAAGGGGAAGCCATCCTGCAGGAAGGCCTGGATAGGCTGGAAGTGTGGGCTAACAAGGATCTGATTAAGTTCAACAAGGAGAATTGTAAGGTCTTGCACCCAGGAAAACATAATACCGGTGTGCAGTAGAGGCTGGGATCTACCTGGCTTGCTCTGTAGAAAGGACCTGGGGGTTCTGGTGGTCAACAAGTTCAGTATGAGTGCAGAGTTTGCTGCAGTGACAAAGAAAGCCAACAGGATGCTGGGTGCGTGAACAAGGGCATCACCAGAGAGATCAAGAGTCATTATCCCACTCAGCACTTATCAGGCCACACCTGGAAAACTGAGTCCAGCTTTGGGCCCCACTATACAAAAAAGGTGTCAACAGGTTGCAGAGGGCGTAGAGAAGGGCTGTAAAGATGATCAAAGGACTGGGAAGCTGCCATATGGTGACAGGCTGAGAGATTTGGGTTTGTTCTGCCTTGAGAAAAGGTGGCTTAGCAGACACCTTATCACCATGGTCCAGCATTTAAAGGGCAGCTACTAAGAAGACGGAGACTTTTTTTAAAAGGAGTCACACGAAGAATACGAATGGTAATGGGTAGAAGTTACTCCTGGGGAGACTCTGACTGGACACAACAGGAAAAAAATTCACAATGAGAACCAGCAGCCATTGGAACAGTCTCTCCAGGGAAGTGGTGGATTCCCCAAGACTGTTAAGACTCAGCTGGACAGGGTGCTGGGCCATTCTGTCTAGACTGGGATTTTGCCAAGAAAGGTTGGACCAGATGATCCTTGAGGTCCCTTCCAACCTGGTATTCTATGACTTTTTCTGTCATAGGGCAGCTCTATAATGTATACAAATATATTGCTTGTCTAATTCTTGTGAAAACATATTTACCTGTTAGTAATTAAAACATTCCCCTACTTCTCATGCCAAGTGCATTCCCAATGCAATCCAAAAAGAAAGTCTGTGTGCTAGAGTGTAGTGTATCCAACAGTGATCCAACTTCAAATGAGCTGGCTCAAGAAAGGGAGCTATGGTAGCAGAGCACGAAGCTTTTCCTCCTACAGGTGGCTTCTCTGAGCTCCCTGTTTGTCCACAATGTGCTGCAGCAGGCAGTGCAGACATACCCAAAGACAAGATGAACACAGCAGATGCAGAGACATAAAGAAACAGTAAGATACTGGCTGTTCACACAGCAAGCAGTCAGTACACTTCAGCAGCTCAAATGCTGGCAAACTTTCAGCCAGTAAGAAAGAGTCATCAGGTGGGATCTGAAGGACACCATTCGGTAACTCTGTGGTAGGTCTCAGAGAGCTCTTCCCAAGGAAGACCATAGATGATACCATCAGTTAGACATGGGTGATGGAAGGTGGAACTGCAGCAATGGGGAATGACCTTGCTAGTTCATAAAAGCTTCCAGGGAGGGAGGGAGCCTATGAAAAGCTGGAACAAAAGAGAAGCAGCTTAGATTTCATATGTCCACAAGAGTCAGGCCTGAGAAGGCCCCCTTTGTCAGGGGCAGTTTCCTGAAGACTCCAGTTCATTTCACTTGTGCTTACAGGCATCACAGAGGCAGGTTCATAAAGACAGTAATACTAGCCTGGAAATACTTTAAGTCTTTACTTGCTTGAATTACATGTGTACCAGGAGGAAAAGGCTGTATCATATCTTTGTTAACAATCTCATTAATGAAAACAGAATGAGACTCAGCACTGCAAACCCTAATTGCTGGCTAATGCTTAAAACTGCGATAGTACCTATTTCTTGAGCAGTCAGTCATACTAAGCACCACACTTACTCCTTCCTCACACTGCTGAGATGATGCTCAGCTTTCAAAGAGGAAGAGAGGGAATGAGAATGCTGCCTGCAGTCTCATAATAGCTTCAGTTGTGAAAAAGACACAGATTCATGATTTCCAAAGTTGCTATTTTTGTACAGGCTCGGAGAAAGTGCAGTTTAACAAAACTTCACAATCAGCGATCCTCACAAAATGTTTGGCATATATTTGCCAGTTCTTTACTAAGCTAATTCATTTTTTAAAAGCAGCTTAGCAGAGATAACTGCTCAGATTTAGATTTACATTCTTCTGTATGATAGTCTGCAGTAGAAATTAAATACTTTGGAGATAAAAACAATCATATTGTTTCATTAGCTTAAAATATTTCAGATGGGGATAGCAATAAAAAAGATAGCTTTCAGATATGAACACAGCAGAAAAACTGTATTTCATAGCCAGAGTTCAGAATTACTCTGGCAGATGACTAACTCTTCAACAGGAAAAGTGTGAGTAAGATCAGCTCAGCACGTGGACTGACTTGCTCAGCTGATGAAGGTCTTACTGCTCTTTGAGCTCTGTTTGTTGTGCATCCTTATGCACCGAGTTTCAGTGCTTCCCAGTGGTTCCTTTATCTCACCAGGAAAAGCAAATACAGAGGAAAATGTTCCATAAACTCAAAAGATGGAGCCAACCTTATGATCTACACACATTATTTTCCCTGAAGGCAAGTCAAGTAGGATGTCATTCACGTGTAGATGTCTCAGACTGTTCTTCCTCCTTCAAAGTCCTGATGAGACATCACTCCTGATAGGAAACATTTATGAATGTCCCTTTCTCCAAGTCATCACGAGATTTAAGGAAGATTGTAGAATTCATTGTGAGCCCACAACCAGATTTTAATCAGTGCTTGACTGAACTCCTAACACATTCAATTCTTTGTAGAAAAGCTAAAAAATCCTTTAATTAGAAAAAATAGCCATTTCAGAAGCAAAGTGTGATCATATAAAGCAAGAGAACTCAAGACAAAATACTTATTAATTCATTTTCTTCCTCGAAAGTTCCTAAGACTAGAAAATAACACCATGACCTGGTAAAGCTTTTCAGCAAGACCAGCAGAGTACCCTGTGGTAGCCTACAAAGCCAAGTCATTGGCATTAACATACAGGGGACATCTTAAAACTGAAAAAAGAACTAAACCAAAATAAATTACATACTGAACTTCAACAGCCTTTCAGAGTCAAATGTTATTGGTGCGTATCACTGAGATTTAATTTTTAAACTTCTGAGGTACATCAGAAGTTATTTTGGGAACTTAACTTAAGCTATGAGACACAAACTGACATTTTGAGGTATCATCTGAAAGATTACAATGAAATGTTAAAGAGAAGAGCTATTCCCTCCAGGCCAACTGAAGCAGAAATGGCACATCCTCAGCTCCCCAAGTCCACCACAAGCCCTAAATTGTACAACAGCACACTTCAATTATTCCCCTGCTTTCAGTGTGCTAAAAATAAGACTGACATCATAAACCAATTTTAACTAATATTATAAAGCTAAGTGCATGCCAATGTCAGTAAATGAAACGTAAAATTAATTATGCTGCAAAAGAGGAAAGCCTCGTGAAAGAATTCACTGTAGTAGTAAGCGGTGAGCACTTTGTATGCCCTCAAGCTTCACTGAAGTCATTACTACTTAGATGTCATGAGGGCTAGTTTCCCAAAGTTTTTTTCCATATGATGTTCATAATTTATTACCAGACAGACACAAAAACCAGCTATCCAAACCCCAAGACTCAATGAAGTTAGCTTCTCATGATTTCAAGGGGCAGGTTTTGGCCTCAGATTTGCAGACAGGAGGCTGCTTGTAACTGAAGTTTTGACAGAACACAACATTGTCTACTCTAGAAAGACAAAAGTTATCATTTTCTGAAGTAAATACAAATGTCATGTTCTCAGAATGGGTGGTCATTAACCCAGAGAGCTGAAACTCGAACATGAAAGTAAACAGATCGGGGCAACTTCCGAAAACTGGCACTCAACATGCCAGCTTTCTTCACAGCCTCAAATCACTGCTGCTTACTTTCCTGGCCAAACAAGATTTGGCTGCTGTTAGCAATATACTCTCAGCACAACTATGGACGGGTGAACTGACTTCTGTATGCTACCTTCATGTCTTAACTACAACAGTGTCAGGTAGAGAAAGTCTCTTTTGGTGGTGATTTTGTTAAGGAGCAAGAGGAAGGCAGGTAAGGTTGGCAGGACAGCACAGCCAGGGAGGAAAAAGGCACCTGGTTGGTAACTTGCAAAAACAAAAGTAAACAAAGGTGATGTTGAAATTCATAGGAGAGAACATCTTTTTAGATTTCCTCCTCTCTAAAAGTAACTTCTTTCTAACAACAACTGCAGTTTTAAGTGGTTAATGAAGCACTAAGGGAGGAGTGAATTTCATGCACAACAGTTTTAGGACTAGAAGACGAAAGTACAGAAATAACTATTTCCATGCTCCCTGAGGGCATGCAAAATGAGTGAGTCACTGGACAGGCAGGGGAGTTCTGGGACGCAAATGGCCAATTTAACAAGCATGCTAATGTCCACTGAAGGGAATGACAATTAGAAGTGCAAGCTGTGTCTTAGGGATGAGATGAAGAGACAATGAGGAGATGCAGCTGTTTGGAAGGAAATGTGTTGAGCTGGGACCACTTTATATCTCCTATCTGTGCTCTACCACAGAGATCCTGACTCTGTTACAAAAATATTGACCATAATTTTGTGGAAGGTGGTTTCAGACCAATCTAACTATCACATGAATACATTTTTATACATAAAGCATGGTCTTCAAACTCCCAGTGTCTTGATTCTATTCTATAAAGGGGAATATTGCCTACTACGTATGGATGAACTGTGTCAGTAAAATGCCACGACTAGCTGGTGCTGCAGAACAAAGAAGCATTAACAGCCTTGTTCCCAACACTGCTCTTGATCAAAAGAAGTTACACGAAGTATGTATAACTGTAACGGATTTATAATTCTTAAGTATAAGAAGAATCATTTTCAGAACACCTGTGGCCACGCTAAAGACCATGAGATCCTCAAACACACAGCGAGCAGCTTTGCTCTACAGGGTGATACTCTGTAGTGTTTATAGGCCAAGATTTTTGCACATGCATTCACATTTGAAGAACTGGCTCTCAACACTTTACCATGGAACTCCATTGCCATATGTAACTTAACATGGCCTTGTAAAATTTAGTTTTAATATGCAAAGCAAAGATCAAATGAAGTGATAAACATTTAGTACTAGTGAAGTTGAAGGTGACACACCACCATTAACCCAAAACATACAAAGCAGTATTTGTTCTTCCTGTCATCCTCTGCTAGACGACTTGATAACAAAATGACACACATGCATTTCCAGACTTAATCTGGATGCAGAAGAAAGCCTAAAATTTAAACTAACAGGCTCCAAGGATTTGGATCCAAGAATAGCCTATACGAAGAGAAAAAGAGTGAAATGTGATGATTACACTTTTCAAAAGAATGATCCCTCGAATGTGTCATGCCAAGATTATAAATGTAACCAAATATCCACAGAACCTACAGGCAAAATCTAAAATAGAAGCCAGCCTCTAAATACAAGAATTTCAACCTGAGCCAAAGCTGAGTATATTTTTTTCTTTAAAAACAATTTTTGCTACTTGTTAATTTTCAGTCATTAGTTATTAACATGAAACTGTCCAGTAGCTTCTTGCTTACACCCAATTTAAAAGAAATAATAATAATTAAAAAGTCTTACACCTACCAGAAAACCAACTTTCTTTCCCTACCAATTTTGACCTTTTATGTTTGGGAGACATTGATTATTTTTTTTTACTGCCTGTGTTTCTAATGGAGCTTGAAATTAACACGGCTTTTTGTTTACCTCCTAATTTGTGCACCGCCATCATCAGTGCTGTCAGCACAGCTCTGGGAATAGGGCTTGTTTACTGCTTCTGCATAACCAGCAGAAGGAGCATAGGAGCAGAAAATAGGTTTGGGTTAGAGTTTTTCCTTTATTTATTATTTTTGCCCAGGTCTTTTATAGGTTATATATTAATGACTTGAGCGATAATGTGGCCCATTTTGTCAATATTTCTTAAATGGAACATAGAAAGACTTGAGATAGCTCAGGGACACGTCAAATTCCTCTGGCACAAATAACATAAAAAGTTGGTATTATTGTTGTGTCAGTCCAAAGCATCTGTCAGCCTCTTGCACAGTGGGAGTTTCATCAAGACCTGGCACTGCCTGTTTAACATGGAATACCAGCGAGAGAAGTCCCACAGCAACTCGTTCTCCGACTAGCTGCTTTGGCACAGCATCCCCATCTCTGCATTAAGACAGCCTCCTATATCAGACCCTCCAAAGTGGTAGTGGCACAGGAACTGTGTCATCTCCTCTTCTCAGAGATGGAGCAAATACTCAGGATCAGTACATAGGCTTGTATTCCTGCAGATCTGCAGCCTTACCATCTCTGTAAGAATAAAATTATTTCTCCTGGTCACCACCAAAGTGTGTGGGCCAGGGGCTGCTTGAGCAAGTTACCATCCCATCATCATATCCTTCAGCAACTGTATGGTTGCCACATGGTATGTCCAATTAGTACTATAATAAGTCATTGTATAATTGATGTTTGTGATATGCTATCAAACCATTCATATAGCCAACTAAAAATAACGGTATCCATTTTCCAGGTATGACTGTAAATACTACACTCTGCTTTTGTTTCAGTGAAAAGGGATGCACTGCGTGATCTGTGAAAACCTCATATATCTGGTTTTCATTAGTGTTCAACTTAGACACTTTTCTAAGAAGTTTTGTGGTCCAAGGTGAGAGAACAATTCTGTTCCCAAACATCCCCATGCCAGGCCCCCATCCACTCTCGTTTGAACACTGACATGATCTGTACATGTGAGAAAACTACTTGTTCATAAAAATATTATAAACAGTTGCTTTATTTTGTTTTTTAAACCAGATCCACCTCTTCAAATATTATGCCCACAAAACCATACAAGTCCGACAATCTTCCTCAGCATAATCTCAATAACGTGACTTTCTTGTTGTTCCTCAGAAATGTATTTCTTTTCCCCAAATTCAGCACAACCTCCTACTATGCTCCCCAGTTTCCTCCTCCTTATACCATTTCATGATTCTCAGAATTTAATGCTGCATTGATTCAATGCCTTTAATGATGTGCAATATTCTAACCATTACGTATTCCTTAATAAAAATCCTTCTTCCTTCCTTGCGAAGCATCAAGAGCTGTGTTTTAAATACAGCTCTGCAGTATGTTGAAAATCATTCCTTACCTGCTCTATCAACTGTGCTTCTATGTCAAAATAATATCTTTTAGTTAAACATGCAAAGTATTCCCGTTGTTTCTTTTTCTGTATTCTCTCCACTCCCTAGATGACAATCTTGTTGATTTCTGCTTGTATCTTCATGCCTAAAGCCTTTTTCCCCTACAGAAGGTCATTAAGTTTCAGAGGAGGTTTTTTCTGCATGAAGCTACCAAAATTAGTTTGTCTCAGCACCGCCCTGTTATCACCCCAGAGACTAAACAATTCTGCTTCCTCTGGAGACAGGAACTCAGAAAGGTCATCTCTTGACCCAACCAGATTGTGCATATGCACTCTGTATCCCCTAGGTTGTCTATGGGCTCGGTACAAATCACTATCAAGTAGTAGAAAGATCAAAGCTAATCTGATTTTTAATACACGTCTTCTGGAAAAAAAACAATCAAACAACAACAATAACAAAAAAACCCAAATCAAAACACCACAACAAAACAAAGTCTGGGGACTTATATATTCTTCAGCTGAGAAAAACCTGTAAGGTATGAGCAAAAAAGAAAGCCCAAACAATACAGTTCCCAGCCTCCTAAATTGACCCTAAGAGGAAGCATCTTACCCAAGGAGCAGGGGAGGTTGACTCATCTTGGCCTTTTGAGGGGAGAGGGTACCCTGGTGGCAGGTTTATGACCAGGAGACTTGTCCATTAGTGTGCATGGGGCACGTTAGAAAAGCTTATTCATTTCCTAAACCATCCAATCTGACTTTAATCATCTGCTTACTTCTGGCCTTAGCTACATGGAAGCAAATGCAAGACACCATTAAGAGTCTCCTGAGCAATCCAGACTCAGTGGATTTTCTCAAAAATAGTTTAAATAAAAAATACTTGAACTACACCACAATCATGGTAGGTCAATTTGGGACCTAACAGCATCTCAGAGGACAAATTTGCCTGCAGAAGATTAGGAAAGGATTCTCTCCTCTTCCCCTGTAATCATACAGTGGGAACCAATAACAGTAAACATTTGTCATCTCTTTCCAAATGAAATAAAAAAGCATCTCTCATTCTAACAACTCTGCGGTTAACACAGATGCCTGGAGTGATGGGATGTGGTGTTTTTCATTGTAATTGCTGTACCATTGTACATCTGGTTAACCAGCTCATTTGGGCCACTGCCAAAGGCTGAATGTTGGTCTAAATGGATCACGGTCCACTGGAAAAACCAATCTCCCATGTAGATTATCCCTGAAATTCAAAAGCAGATCACTAAGCAGATCCCTGGAATTATGTTCATAGGATTCAGATAAAGTTAGCAGTACAGTCAAAGGACTTCTGCAAGTGTTTAGTAAAGGTTTACTAAACTAAGTTGTTTTGCAACAGCATGCAAGTATTTACCAGGGCACAGAATCGAAGGATCCTAAAGGCATAATCTTAAAGATTTTTTTTAAAGTTTGTAATCTTATCCACTGCTATTACAATAATTGTCTTATAAATAGATTCATGTATTTGTCTGTTTTCATTTCAATTTTTGTCACAGACTGATGTACCAGAATGTTAATGTTATATAATTATATATTCCGTAAATTAAAGCAGCATGGCACACTGGTTGGGAACAGCACATTTCACACTTCATTACTTCTGCTGCAACTCAACCAATGTTAAACTCTGAATTTTCTGTTTCCAGTAGTCAAGGTTTCTTTGGTTGTTACCTTTTTTTAAAAGCATTTCTGTCCATAGTTCTTTGCTGCTTATTCACAAGCTTTACTGTCCTCAGCGACAGACATGTGGATGGCAGTGGTGGAAATCTGGTGGTTTCTTTTAGTAACAGAGATAATAGTGGAAATGAAAGTAGGCTTGGGAAGTGTATATGGGTATCACAGTGGGCACTGGAGAGTGAACAGAACTCTCACCAGTGGCCCAAAGTTCAGACTACCAAGGAAATGTTACAGTCAATGGACCCAAAAGCCTGACTATTCTGTTTTAACCACAGCATCTGTCCCAAATTCATCAGATTAGAATAAATACCGTATTGTGAGACTGCTATCAGGTTGTCAAACTGTTAGGGGAATTTTTAAATACAGAGGATCATTCAAACTGATCATTTTTCAAATGGAAATGCATATAGAGTGAATATACTTGGTGCATTAAGAGTCCTGAATACTATGAACAGCTACCTCCTACTTCGAGACTTCTGAAAATATAAGTTGTATTGGCCCTTCAGACACACAACAGCCACTAAGGAACGTGCATTTTTGCTAATATAGCAATAAAAAGGCTAAACCAAGATGCCAATGCCACCAAAATCCATGTCTTAATTCACCTCTTAGCACATTTCCATGCTGATTTGGAGACAGTTTTGATACCAGCAGTGAAAACAGGAGAGAATAACTTTGATTTATTTTGATGCGTACTGCAGGAGGAAGGCATAGCACATTACAGACTTTTCCTTTGTCTCACAAAATCCAGACTTGCTGAGTGCAAATTGGTAATGTTAGCAGAGTGGCTGAGGAATTCAACTGTAAACATAAAAGAGAGTTTAAAGAGTTGTGGGTCACCTTTAAAAGATAAAAATCTTTGAATTTATTCATGTGGGCTTATGAATTCAGAAACGATGGAACTAGCCGTCTGTAAGACACCAACTCTAACCATATCATAAATGGGAGAACCAGTAGGTTGTAACGCTTATTTAGTAGCTTAAAGCTGCACATGTGGATTTTCCAGGCAGCAGCAGGAGTGCCCTAGTCTCCCACCGATCACATCGCGCAGCCTGTGAGCTTCCTATTATACATCACAGCAGATGCAGCCTCACAGATGTGAATCTTCCCCCCATCCAGATCACAGACAGTTCAACTCAGAGCCATTGGTTTCAGACTGGCTTTTAACTAGCAAGCAGATTGTATGTAATAAAATCTGCTGCTTTCCAAGTCACGTGCAATGTGCACGGACGGCATCAGCAGGCAGACCACAAGGTTCTTCTCTATGAAGCTCTCCATGAAGCACTTTTTTCTTACTTTACCTTTCAACTCATTCTTAAGTAGGCTCCCTTACTGAAGCTGCAGGTTACTGAAGCTGCAGGTTACACACACCTGATTCCCCAGGGATACAGTTTTACAGTTTCACAATGATTCTAATATTGTAAAGGATATGAACTCTCTTCAATATATTAAACAAAAAGATGTCATCACCGCAGTGACACAGCAGCTTCTATTTAAATTTCTATCATCTCCTTGTGCTTACAAGCACTATGAAACACCAAGACTCAAAACACCACCAAATGTTACATATGAACCATCAAGGCAAATATGGGTTAAGTTTCTGGTCTGCTATCACCCAGGAAGTCCAGAGCAGAAATAGAACCACGATGTCCTGAACGACATCGCTACACTGTAACCCCAAGCACATCCTTCCATAAAGGTATTTTAATTCAAGATGCACATTTTTCTTTTCAACTTGCCCGTTTGGCTTCTTTTTAAGACTTATAATTATAGCTCAAATTATGTTCAATTTATTTTTCCATGGCTGGTTTTTTCCTGTCTAGGGCTCCACTGTTTTTTTTTTTTCTCTTTCCAGAAACACCAAATGCTTTAAAATCTCTTCTGTTGTTAGCAAGCAGCAAAGGAGAAGAATTTTGAGAATATCTCTCTGTTTCTCCATTGGGGAAACAAACCAGATGTTGTCCTCTCCTCAGGGACATGTGGAGAGGAAAAGAGAAGCATTAAAGCACCTTGCTAGAAAAGCTGTACCAATGGCAAATCCATTTGGCTTTTGAGCAACCAGGAGAAGTTCGTCCACCTAAGGAAAGCAGTAGGAAAAATAGCACCCTGCTTTGCATTGGCAGGAGGATTAAGTGCTACTGCCAACTTTCCCAGCATTAATCTAGCGTTTCCCTTAAAGCAACAGCTCCACAAACTAGGGAACGGCATGAAAATGTTTACTTTGGTTTTTTTAAAAGGTTTAATGCTTTAGCCTGAAACCAAGAATAACCTACAAGCTCAAATTCCCAAAACATCCAGAGCAAAATGTGGGTTCCTCATTATCTCTGAAAGGGACTTTTTAATACTTTAGGCTGACATTACTGGTTAACTTCCACAACCTGAAAGATTTCCTGTGCCCTTCATTGTGACCTCAAAAGATAATTTTAAATAATCCCCAGCACAGTAAAAAACAATTACTTAAATATAATTTTGCCCTTTCAAACACTCCTTTGTGTATATGTGACTACACAGTTAAGAAATAATCATGTTTGTGGTAACAGCAGTAAATCTTAGACAACTCAGTCACTATAGAAGTATTTGCAGAAAACACAGCTCATTGCATATAGCAATAATTACACAGAAATTGGCACAGTTAGTTCCAACCATTGATTTGGTACTGGCCTCACTTAGGATGCAACAGTCACACTCAGTCTGTATCACACAGGGAAAGAAAGGTCAGAGCAGCTTCCACCATCTCCACGAAGACTGGTCTACTAACATAAAGAAAACTGCTTTCTTTGGAGATTTATGGATTTTTTTTTTTTGTCCTCTGACAGATCACAGTATCTTTTCCTGCACAAACTAACTCTTGTTTGCATAAATGTCAGCTCACTTTTAAGGACAGCCTTGCACTACAGGCTGCCAGTTTTATCTGCAGAGCTTGATTTGAAAAAAGGAGACATCAAATGAGCTGGTCCCAGTGCTGCTTCCAGGATCAAATTTAAGAAGGGACAGGTGTTCATAGGCATTATTTATACTCAAATGCAGGCCCAGATGCATCCCTAGAACCTTCAAACTTCTTCTGTCACCCTCCCCTGGCATCTCTTTTCTTTTACATGGGAATAATGCTACAGCAAACACTACCGTGCTCACTTGGGAAAGAGCTCTGGTACTCAGGTACAATTTTACTTGTTTATTTCATCTGGTTAATTTTGATGGATGCTCTTTTGACAAGTCCTCGGTGAGCATAACTGGCTGTTTACACAGGGGGCTGAGGGTGCTGGAGGACAGGCAAGACTGCTCTGTACCCGCATTTATAACTAGGCAACAGGCAAATGCTGCTCAACATTGCAGAGAAGCGTTACTGTACTGTATCACGAAACACGTAGCTGCATAGATGTGTGCTATCACCACTGAGTGCAGCAGGAAATCACCGGAGTGCAGCACCAGAAGCGCAGGAAGAGAAAACAAAGCCAAAGCTACACAAGTAGGCCTCTTCAGAAATACCCAAAACTGTGTTCCCAAGAACTGCTTGCCTTGAAGCTGCCACCACAGGACGGTAATCCATCAGATCACACACTGATGCACAGCAAAGCCTTCTGTTCTCTGGCTTGAACATGGCAGAGCTGCACAGGAACATCTCAGGCCAGGGCACTGTCACACCTGCACAAACTTTTTACCACAGTTAACAGTGTCAGAGTATGAGTATTGCAAACAAACCTGTCTTTCTCTGAGAACTAAGGAAAAAAAAAAAAAAAAAGATAAATCCTTTTGTTTTGAGTGGCTTTTAGCTGAGAAGTGAGGCCAGACAGAGTTTGGAAGTGGAAATGTTGCCAACCAACCCAACCCAAAGAGACAAGGGTACAGTCTGTGCATTGTGCCAGTGCTGCTGCTCTGCAGCGGCCAGGAGGGCAGTGGTTTGGTGGCAGGCCATGAAATCTCAGAAAAGCAGGTGACTTCATCTGATGCTATAGAGCTATGCTTGGTAAGCACAGAAAAAGGATCCCACCACTGTCTCCACACTACACTTTTTGACTCTCTGCAGTGAAATGAAACCTGTTCTGCTGCATGCATAAACCTCTGGAAATACTCAGTCTGACTTTGTTAGGCATTTTTTCTACTCTTGAGAAATAAACAGATTAATAAGTTTGGTACAACAAACAATAAATAATTTGTGTGCACAAACAGATTTGATTCACAACAGCCCACTGGTGCACACCAGCAATGTGGCAAGCTGCCTGCTGTAAATGCAATGCATTCCCCAACTACAGGAAAGCAAAGGGATACAGCTGCTGAAGGGTGATGTGAAATTAAAGAGGGAATGAAACGTGTGATCTTATTTAATCACACCTGGTGCTTCAATTTTTCAGTAACAGCACCCTGCTAGACTGTGTCAAATCGGTTCTACAAAGAAAAAAACTACGGATGGAAAATGAATTAACTCTTTCATCCCTGCTGTTAAGACATTATACCAGTCAGAAACATCTTTAGCAGTGGCTGTTAAGAATTCTTTTTTCTCAGATGAAAGGTGCCTGGCACCTGGCTAAGCGGAGCTCAGGGGATGATAGTGCTTCTGTGCCAGCAGGTGAGCACGTGCCCTCCAGGCTGACAGAGACACAAGTCTTGAGTGTGTGTGTGTGTGTATAACCTGCTATTATACACAAGAAATCTTCCTGGTCAGAAACAACTTGAAGGATTGAAGTGCCACACTGGGACCAGTCGTTTCTATTTATTTCCTTAGGTGGGTGGCACATATGTGCAGAGAGACAGGCAGAGGAAGCAGGACAGCCGGGGACAGCAGAATGCAAAAGGGCAGAAAGCAGCTCTTCCTTGCCTTGGATGCTCTGCTCAGCACAGATTTTCTGTAAGAAGAAAATTTGTCCCAGCGATTACCTCATTTCTGCTTTCTTTTGGGCTTTCCTTTTTTGAAGATTGTTT
>JAAGNO010028317.1:0-41305 GCA_033439905.1 Ceryle rudis | reverse complement strand
TCTGTAAGAAGAAAATTTGTCCCAGCGATTACCTCATTTCTGCTTTCTTTTGGGCTTTCCTTTTTTGAAGATTGTTTATTTGTTTTAAGTCTTATTTTGCAGTTTGGGTTAATATTAAATGTCAAACACAATTTGATTCTGCAGGCATTGTGTTGTGTGATTACTATGTCCCACCGGCTAGTCAGATGCTGTTCTTCAGCGTGCCCTATGTACTAATAAATCACCTGTGGTAATAGACAGCAAGGTGCTCTATCTACTATAAAAATGGTAATTGTGGTCATATGTTCCATTCTTCAGGGAAAAGGAAAAAAAAAAATCCTTCTGTATGATTTCACCCAGCAGCAGAAAATAAAAAGCCAAGTATAATTAGCTTAACGTAACCATCTTTATATTAAATTTATTGAGAAGAAAATCAAACATGAAAAATAACTATCAGGCTCCCATACTGGTCTCCTCATTGAATTAATGTCACCAGTACAGCACTGGATTAAGTAAGATATACAAGGCTGCTGTCTGGATGAGCTGTGCTTGGAGAGTATTTCATTTTTAGAGGGGAAAAATTTCTTCATACAAGTGTTACCTATTTAAGAAATTGGTATTTATCAGGACAATATTGTCTCAGGAGATACCCAGTTTTTACAGTACAGATTCAGCCAATTTATGGAAAAACTAAAGCATTAAAGCAAATACCTCAGAATAGTTTTAAGAACATCTTAGTCTCTTCCATCGTTACTTGTATAACTCATACTCAAGGAGATTATCACACCAAGAAGCTTTTTTTAATAAATACAAAGGCTTTGTAGAAGCCCTCCATAAATAGAAGATGCTAACACCGCAACATAAGGGATTAATTTAAACCAGGGTCATTGAAAATGCTGAATATAATTACAGTTCAAATTAACAAAAAGGAACCCTTGGTTTAAATCAGTTTTATTCTTGTTTTCCTTTTTTAATTTGTGTTTACTTCTGGTGGATAGAACCATAGATAGAACTGAATTGATAGAACAACTGGTCTTCAAAAAGATCATCTAGTCTACCCCTCCACTTGAGGCAAAGACAAAAATCCTCACAGGTGACTTTGCCTGTTCCTCACACCTACAGCCCTCCTCTGCTCTCGCTCCTCCCGATGCTCCAGTCTGCTATGCTTATGCTAAATTCCTAATATCCAAACAGAATCTCCTTAGGTGCAAACTAAACCAATTACTTTCCATCTTGCCTCTAGGTAGGAGAAAGGCCATGGGTAATCACCACTACAATTTTATATTACAAATCCTTACATGAAAGATTGTATCTCTTTCCAATTTGCCCTTGCGTGCTGGATCCAGCTCTTTCACTACTTCCTCACTGGTCTTTTCTAAATCTCTGCTCACTCCTACAGCTCTCTTCTGGCTTTCTCCAGTTTTGTCTATACTGTCTGATGGTGTGAAGCCTGCTCTGGACACTATCCCAGCAGAGCAACAGAGAGCCAACAGAGAAGAGTTAAGTATATCCTGTGGCTTACATGTAAGACTCCAACTTACACTAAAGTCTGGCTTCTTCCCCATTTTGTCTTCCAGCCCTATCAAGCTGCTGACTCTTATTCAGCTTGTGATATCCCAACACCACATGCTCTCTCGCAGTACTGTTACTTACTCAGCTATCCCTCATCTGCGTTCATATGCCTTTTTTCCCTTCCTCACTGAAGCCTTCTTACTTATATTTGCTGGATTCCCATCTTACTCATTTTAACCATGTCTGCATTTTATCAAGATGACTTTGGACCCTAAACCTGCCCCCACAATACCCAAAAACCTATCAGAGATTACAGTCCCTTGCACACTGCACTCTCCAGTCCATTGTCCAAGACACCAATGAAAACCATGAGCAGCACGTGACCTGGAGCAGAAAATAACATCAGCACTTCAGGTTCCCTCCTTGCCTGCCAAGCAAACAATACTTACCCTTGAACACAGTAATTCAGCCAGCCCTTCACCTGCCGCACAATAATTGTGCCTATAGGTCATTTTCTCTATTTCCCTGTAGGAAGGCTACGTGCCTTTCTGCAACACTGCCAAAAGCTTTGCTAAAGACGAGGCATACGGGAGAGCTGCCCAGCAGAAAAGGACCTGAGCACGCTGGTCAACTGCTGGCTGAATATGAGCCAGCAGTGTGCCCAGGTGGCCATGAAGGCCAACAGCATCCTGGCCTGGATCAGAAATAGTATGGCCAGCAGGACGAGGGAGTGATCGTGCCCCTGTACTCAGCACTGGTGTTCAGTTCTGGGCCCCACGCTACCAGAAGGACATTGAGGTGCTGGAGCATGTCCAAAGAAGGGCAATGAAGCTGGTGAAGGGTCTAGAGAAGAAGTCCTATGAGGAGCAGCTGAGGAAACTGGAGTTGTTTAGCCTGGAGAAAAGAAGGCTCAAGTGAGACCTTACAGCTCTCTACAACTACCTGAAAGGAGGTTGAAGGGAGGTGGGGGTTGGTCTGTTCCCTCAAGTAACAAGTGACAGGACAAGAGGAAACAGCCTCAAGTTGTGCCAGGGGAGGTTTGGATTGGATATTAGGAAAAATATCTTCACCAAAATGGTTGTCAAGCACTGGCAGGCTGTCCAGGAAAGTGGTAGAGTCACCATCCCTGGATGTATTTAAAAGACCTGTCGATGTGGTGCTGAGGGACATGGTTTAGTGGTGGACTTGGCTGTGGTTTAGGTTAACGGACTCCATGATCTTAACGGTTTTTTTCCAACCTAAACAATCCTAGGATTCTACTACTTCCATCTAAAACACCTCTTACCCCATTCAAAAAGGAAATTAGAGAGGTTGGACATTTTTTTTTCTCAACAAACCCACAATGGCTGTTTTTTCTATAAGCTTATTATCCTCTAGGTGTTTACAAATTGATTAATCATTTTCTGCAGCATTTCACCATGTATCAAAGTTAAGCTGACAGGCTTCCTCATTGTAAGTGTTTAAGTTTGCCCTTCCTCATCCTTCACAGGTTCTTAAAGATAAAAGCTGAAGGTCAGGGATGGTCTCAGATGACTCCCAGGTATTCAGGGGCCAATTTCATTAGACCCCAATGACTTGACTGTGTCCAGCTTCCCTTCATATATTTCACTTTTCTTCCTCATTCCAGCTTATGATCTTTTCCCTCTATTTAAGTTAACTGTTGAAAGCAACCCATCCCAATTGACCTGTTTGGGAAAACTGATTCCCAGAAAGGCTGAAGAGTTTATCTTCCTTTTTGTGACCAGCTTTCGCCTCCTTGACCACAAAGTAACAGAACCCTATTTTCCTTCATCTTTCCCTTATTGCTGTAGTCTTGAAAAACGTGAATTTCAATACCCTTTACAGTTTCAACTCCTTAAACTAGGTATTTGTGCCACTTTTTTTCTTTCCCCCCCTGAGCAATGCATTCTCCTGTTCCCATTGGTTGCAGTATTCCTGATTTTCAAGCAATTGCAGAGGTCCTGAAGTACTTGTGATATTTTCTGTCTTCTTCCTTCAGTGGGACACTCTGATGTCATATCTGTAGTATCTTACCTTCCAAAAAACTGTCAGTTCCCTTCAACTTTCTTTCCCCTCCTTTCCCAGCCCTTACCTATCTATTCCAGAGTTCAAAGAAATCTGCTCTTTTAAAGTCCTTTGACATTATTCATCTGCTTTTACTCAATCCTTCCTCTCTTACAGATCAGACACTTTTTTGTGATCATTTTCACTCCCATCGCCTTCTGCCTTCAAATTCTCAATCACTTCCTTCTGATGACTCAGAATAAAGCATAAAGTATGTTCCTTTACTAATTTCCTTTGCCCTCAGAAACAAAAGTAACACTCTTCAGATTTTAACTGTTATTAGCCCAGACAAGATTCACAGGACAATAGGTAGGCAAATATTCAACTTGTCACTCTAGAGAACAGATCAGGATGTCCTAGAGTGAGATTCAACTTACACCATACCTAAAGCAAATCACAGAAAACATCTCTAATGGTTCCTGTTTTCCTCTGAGTGACCCACAAAGGGAAGGAAGCTCTTGCAATTAGTTCACACATACCTAATAATCACAGAACCATGCAGGATGACGACACCTCTGGAGGTCTCTAGCCCAACATCCTGCTTAGAGCAGGATTAGTGTTAGAGCAGGTTGTTCTAGGCCCTGTCCAGTCAAGTTTGGACTATCTATGAGGATAGAGACTCATACCTTCTCTGGGCCCATTCCACTGCCTGGCCACCTTTTTTCCCCTGCCTTATATTTACTTAGAATTTTCTGTATTATAACTTGTGCCTGTTGCCTCTCATTCTGGCCCCACGCACATCTGAGAAGAAAGAGGTTCTGTCTTTTCTGCACCCTCCCAACAGGCAGCTGAAGACAGCAGTAAGACTCCCCCGAACCTTGTCTTCAGGATGAACAAATCCAGCCCTCACCCTCTTTTCCTACATCATGTTCTCTAGCCCTTGACCACCTTGGTAACCTATCCATTGACTCACTCCAGCTTGTCAATGTCTTTCTTGCATGGAGCGTGAAACTGCACAAACTGCTCAAGTTGTCATCTCACTAGTGCCAAATGGAAGGCAACGATCTGCTCCCTTGAGGTGCTGGCTACACTGCTGCTTGTACAGCTCAGCATCTTATCTCCCCTTGCAGCAGCAAGTGCACACTGCTTGTTCGTTTTTAAATTGTTGTTATCAAGACCCCAAGGTATTTTTCAGCAAAGTACTCTCCAGCCTGTACTGGTGCAGGGGATAATTCCATCTCAGGTGTGGGACTATGTTTGTTGTACTTCTTAAGGTCTTTGTCAGTCCACTTCTCCAGTCTGCCCAGATCCCTCCGGGCGAGAGTGCTGCCCTCCAGCATACCAAGCACTGTCTCCAATTTGGTATCATCCCACAAGTTTGCTGAAGATGCACCCTGTCTCATCAGCAAGGGCACTAACAAAAGTATTTGGACAGCACTGTCCCCTATATCAATCCCTTAGGGATGTCACTAGGTTGTCCATCCACTTCTTGTCTCTTTATCCATTCCATAAATCAGTAATTTGGCTACAAGGACACTGTGGGAGACCCTGTCAAAGGTGTTTGTAAAATCAAGGTATACAACAGACACTACTCCTCCCTTGTCCACACAGCTAGTTCTCACATCGCAGAAAGGCAATTAGGGTGTTTTGCCCTTAGTAAATCCTTGTTGGCTCTTCCCAGCCTCCTCCTTGTCCTTCGTGTGCCTGGACCTCTACACCAGAAAAGATTATTTGCTCCTCCATACAACTGTTTTCTGTTAATAGTTCTTGACAGTTAAAATGCTCCTTACTCCTTGGACCTTTCCTATCTGTTAACCACTCAAAAAATACAAAAACTACACGTCCTAAGCTTGTGGGCAGTAGACTCCAGATGAAATACTAAACTTGTCAGTTTGTTGACATAAATTTAAATACAGCGTGTATCCATAAATACGCCATTTCTTTTTCAGTTAACAAAACCTACACATATTTATTTACATGATTAGCACTTCTATACACAACTCTTGATTGATTTTCATTCCTTATGTTCTCATTATATTTGAGCATGAGTAATGATAGACTATGAGAGGTAGGGTTTTTTTTTTCGTTGTGATTCATGTTAAGTTCTAGTTATAAAATAGATCTTAGTGTATAAAAGTGAAATGTAATAAAATGTTGAAGAACGGTATTTTCCAAATAAGCTACATAATCAAGGCAAAAATAAGCTTATCATTATACTGTTTAAGTGATCAGTCTCAGGGAAGCAGACACTGGTGAACTGAAAGTCAGTGCTGGTTGCCATATTTTTCAAGACCGCAGGACTGGTAGATCTTCTACTCTACTGCACAGTTTTTGTTTATAGATTAAGAGAGGAAAGAAAGCTTTTCAGCTTTTTTTTTTTCTCCTAAGTGGTTTCTAACTTTTGAATGAACTACTCACTGAACTGAAATAGCAGAACAAACATGAAAAAGATACTATCTCTGCACCTGCAGAAGTAAAAAAAGAGTTTAGCTCTTCAACAACAGGTGTTTAACCAGTGATTTTCACCAGTTCTGCTGTCCGACTTCCTTTGCATTTCAGCAGCAAATACTCACCGCTGTATGTTGAAATCTATGAATTTAATTACAAGAACCTGTACGATCTAACTTTACTCTGCTGTCTGAGGTACAAACAAATCCAATGTAATTTTAAAAATAAATATGCAGCACAGTTTTTATTTAAAATCACATTAAATATTTCCACTTCGCATCGCATGGTTTGCAACTGTTGGAAATACTGCAGCGTGTTAACACAATTTTTAGTTCTTTCATTTTTCTGAAGAGGAAGGAAAAAACTCATGATGGCCCTTACCAAAAATTGCCGTGAAAAAAAGATGGAGAAGCACTTGCTGCCTCATCCCCCATAGGATCCATGTGTGTGCTGGGGGGAAGAAACAGGAATGGGGCAGATTTGAATAAAATTAGCTTATGATATTCAGAACTGTGTAGCAACAACTTCTCAGCAAACATGTTGCTGGCTTCAAAATGCTTTTCTTTCATGTTTTTTCAATTGTAGCACAGGTTTTAAAATCTTAAGATATTTAAGCTGTAACACGTACAAAATTTTGCTTCACTACTGCCCGTATAGTTCAAACCTGGCCTCTTTGCAATGACTTAGACATTCTTCCTGTCTTGGACACAGCTCTGAACCAAAGAGCTGAAGATGCCAAACAATGCTTTTAAAGCTCACAAGATCGGTTTGCACTTAGAACAGTTTGCCTCTGCCTTCCCTTAATTTTCAATGAATGTATCTCCTCATTTATACACAGGCTAAGTTGGACAATAAAAAGAATAGTTCTGGACAGGAAGTAGAGATGCTAAAACCCACACAACTGGGCATGGATGAATTCTATTTTCTGTCTGGCACATCTGTCAAGCACCTAGATCTGACGTGCTGCTAAAACAAGACAGCTTAAGGCAAAAAACATGTCAGATCCATCTGTTCTTCAGGACATCAAGAAGAAAAGGAATTGCTCCCTGTGGTATTCTACACACTTTAGACCACTCTGGAGAGGTTTCCCTCTGCTGCTGACAGCACTTCAGCTCTACTAGCCTAAGCCAGTGGGTTTCTAACCTTGTTCCCTAACCTCCACCTGGGCACGTTCTATACCCTTGGCTTCCTCTCTTCTCTCCATGGCGTGAGAACTGGTGTCTGGGATGGGGATGCAGCTATATTGGAAAGGCTTTGGCAAACCCAGGAAACAAAGCACAGAAAGCAAGAATGAAGCCCATATTGGGTCCACCTAATCCAGAATCCTGGCTCCAGCAGTGGATCCCTGCAGCTGCAGGGACCCCACTCTGCATTTCAGACCTGGTTCACATCCATTATGTTCTCCACTTCCTTAAAGCTCCGGCATCCCTTCACATACTATTCCCCTGCTACACACAGAAAGCTCCCACTGTGAATAGCCCAATCACGGCAGCCTCAGAACACCAGTCAGGGGTCTAAGCAACTGAAGGTAACCCTGAACTGATAACAGATACTCAGGTATTCACCACTCAACTGTCCAGCTCCCCAAAGCACAGCTGAGGCCAACATTGAACTACAACACTAGCAGCTTTCAAAGAGCCACCCACTGTATGGCTCCAAATACAGACCACACCAACTGGAGCAGAATAAGCACAGAAACAGTTGACAGGGCTGAGGTGCTCATGACAAAAATAATCTTCCAGCTGTTTTTTAACAAAAACCACGATTGAGCCACCTGCAGCCACATTCAGGGTGTCTGGCAGCCATTCAGGGGATGTGCTACTTTCTCACAGGAAGGTAGAATTAAAGGGTTTGGGGGTTTTTTGGTTTTTTTTTTTTTTTACATGATCTATACAACCCACTGATGCTGGGCTGGCTATAGATCTCTAACTAAGTAACATTTATTTCTCACTTTTGAAGGGCACGAGAAGAGAGGGAAGGAGCTTCTCAGCATAAATGAACACAGGATTCTCCAATAAAAAGCACAAAGTTCAGGTGCTTTCTGGAGTGAGCAGCACTCAAGTTTTTGGCCACACAAAGGCAGGAAACAAGTACGCAAAAGCTCCTTTGTACCGTATACTGGTCACATATCCACATTACCCAAACTGCCTGAAAAGCAAACTTACAAGATGACAGAGCTCACTGGAAAAGATCCTGCTTTGCTCAGTCCTTCCAGATTAGTCCCAGTTTTGAGAGGTCTTTAACCTTGTTTCAATTTCCCTCTAAATATTTAAAGCTAACATCGAGCTGCCAGTGTTGAATCCAGGCTGCAACAGTTCTATTGAGAATCACTTTCTCTAGCTTGAAAGCACACTGTCTCTAGTGAAATAAGATGGCCAAACATCTTGTCCTTTGAAACACAGGACTCCACGTGCAGGACACACAAGAGAGTAGGGTACAAACATTACAAGATGGGATGGAAAAGGACCGTGGAGCTGGAGGGTGCCCTTACCAGAAATTGAGCCTCTGCCATGCAGTCCCAGATGGAGCTGGTCTGCAGATCAACGGGGTGCGTGTGTGGATGTGGCACTTGGATGGGCAGCTGAATATGTATAAATTAGCTTTGCCCTTCAGCTTATCATGTAGCACAGATGTAAACAGCCAGCAAGGTGGGTCACAGAATGGATAGGGGCTCTGGTAAAGCCCTGCAGAAAAAGGGGACAGAGATGAGCAGCAAACTGTAGAAGTCTCACAATGCGTAAGATTGGACCCATAGGCTCAGACCCATACTGTCTCTTCCTGCTAAGGACCAGAGGAAGAGGATTAAGTATATTGACAGTAATTCAAGAAAGTCAGGCATATTATCAGTTATTTAAAAAGACTGGCAAAAATTGTGAAGGAAGAAAACAAGCAGAGTGGAGGGTCTGATTACTTAAACCCAGAAATAGCCTTTTGGAAAGCTGGCCTGATTTGCTGCAAATCAGTTTCAGCAGCCAATTTGAAGCTATCACACCAGCACGCTGTTATATGTAAGTTAATAAGCACTTACTATTGATGGTTTCTGCAGTGGCTGTTTAATTTTTAATCATCTCCTTAATTTACTGTTTACCTTTTTATCCAATTAGAGCGTGTGCATGTGTGTGCATCTGTGTGATGGAGAGAACAGGGAAAACTGTTTATTCAGAAGTACAGTGTCTTGCTTTCTAAATGAGGAGATATGTGTGTCTCTTGCTTGAAATTTTTCACACGGCCTTCTCACTTTACAGGAGAATGCCACCTCAGGCTGCTGTGTTGTGCTGCACCATTCTGCTGTTAGAAATGGGCACCACTAACCTCTCTGTGCAATGCTGTACCTGGAGTTTGGAATTGAATGCTAAGAAATAGGCAGTTTTACTGTCACTTCCCTGAACAGAAATCCCAGCGTCCTTCCTCATCTGTAGATCAGTCATTTAGGTAACACCTCGGGACACCCTCATCATCCTCAGCCCCATTTCAACCTTTCATTAGACTCCTATAGTCATAAAAACTAGATGCACTGAAGGGATAGAAGTGCTGACAATTTTTCATGGTGATCAGCAAATAAAGTTCTGAATTACAGAGGGAGAGTAAATAAACCAAAGGACAGAGCTTTGAAAAAGAGATGGGTGATAGGGATTAGAACATCTCAGAGTCCAAGAGATGAGCTAATCACAAATAAAATATTACATTCCTATTACTACCTAACATGCTGGTTGCTCTAATGCCAGTGATTAAAATAAAAAAGTAAAGCCAGAAACGCACTCAACAGAGGCATAATGTGGTTGACACTCATCCTGTCAGAGCTCTTAGGAGGCGATCTGACACCCAGCACAACTCCCTGTGCCTGCACCCTCCACATTCAGACCGCCTCCGCTCACAGGCTCAGCTCTACAGCAACTTAGGCCCGGCAGTAACCGTAACAGCACTGCGTGCTCCTCAGACAGAGCCTGCTCTCACTCCCAGCAGGCAGAGGCTGAAGGGAAAAGGCAGGACCCTTTGTTTCCCCCATGATGCACCTATTTCAAGGAGAGATGATGGCAGATACCTGAAGAGCTCCACAGCAAAGATTTAAATGCTGATGCCTAAGCAGGACTTGCAGCCTCCTCCTGTTATAGTCATGGCTCAGCACCTGGATACTCACATCCCACTGCAGCTGTATTCCCTGCATCCTTGAGAGCTATGCTGAAAAACTGTTGATGCAATTCTATCCCTCTGCAAATAAAACACCTCCAATTTCACTTCTTTTTCTCTACAGCACATGAATGGTAAAGATAGGAAATTGTAAAGTTCGTAGAAAAAATAAACACCTAGAAGTTCCCATAAAAGGAAGAAAGTAAAGGGCTATGGCTATAGATGTCTAGATGTCTTAACGGTGGCAGAACACATTGGACTAATGTGCTGAGGTAAAAGACTAACAAACAGAGAGGAATAAACTGCTTTTGGAGTAAATGCTATAGGTTACAACACCCTTTTTCAGAAGCCCATTGCACTGTAGCCAAAGCATGGGGCTGTCACAGGAACCATTCCTGAAAACACCCACCCCAGGCAATGCTGCACTCCAGGAACTGGACTCCTGTGTTTAAAACAAAAGCCGTCTGCATCAGCCAGGCAGCTCAAAAAGGGAGATTCAGTTCTTGTTTTCTTCTTTGCCCCCAGGAGCAGAACTTGCTGCAAGGAAGGAGGAGACTGTGTAATAAAAGGGAGACAGGAAGGTCTCCAGTAGGTTCTGAGTCCTAAAGATAGCAATGAAGCTAGCACAACGGGAAGGAGGAAACCACCCTCCCACATGAGAGGAAACCCCAAAATAAAACCTTCTGGCAGCTGGTAAAAGGCTTTAGCATTCAATAAAACAAACGAGCTGCACGAGAATGCAAGAGAGCTTGAAGGCAGACACTGAAAGCCCGAACAAAGGACATATGAACAAACTTGGTTTTTTTCATTGCTCTTCTGTGCTATTATTTCAAGTCATTTTTGGATAGGTTTTACCAGCTTTTCTGCTTAATTGAAACTATGCAGTTCATGGTTTTCAAGAGACTCACACCTTCAATGCCTCTCTACTAATTATATGAAAGGGAAGACGCTTCCAATAAATTTTCTGAATTACAAAGCAAAATTTCAGTTCCCAATGAGCCTTTCATCTGGGGCTCTCAAGCTGGTCCTGCCCTTCCTTTGTAAGATTGCATCCAGCTCCACAGAGGCAACAAAAGCCACAATCATAAAATAATAATAATAATAATAATAATAAAGGTATAACATTTGTATCGGGCTCAACCTTATCTAGATGAAAGAAACAACTCAAGAGGACTAGGATCTGCCTAACTTCAGTTAAAGCTCTCAGTCTGAGAAAAACTGGCAAAGCACAGGTTAAGTTATAACCCTATCCCAAGATAATATATAAAATGAGTCCTTGTCCGCTTCAGACTAAAGGACCATTTAAATTACAAGTAAGAAAACAACCCCAAAACCTCTTAACCCAGAACTTGTAGCTCATTAACTTTAGCCTTTTTGGTTACTGCTTTAATTCTACCAGTGAGCAGCAGTTAGCAGTTAAAAACATGTTCACAGAAAGTAACAGAATATGAAAGATGATGTTATCAAGTGTAGTAAAAACCAGCAATTGAAGGGCATAGCATAAGGATTAGCAAATTCTACTAACAGGTACAGATAAAGATGATAAAATTAGTATGCTAAGGCAGTGGAAGATTGGTGTCAAGTTAACAGTGGGTAATGTCACTTGTTATATGCTTCATGCTGAGAAGCAAAAAATAGGAAACTCCTGCCTACTTTTCCTCTATTTAATTTTAGCTACCCCAGTTTAACTGGCGACTCCTCCAGCAGATGGAGGCAGGAACCTCCGAGGCAATGCTCTGCACCTATTATGGGCATCTGTTTTAGAAGAGTACAGATTATCTCTGGAGATGGCTTTTGTTCTTCATTGATTATTTGAGGAACGCGAGCAATGAGGTCAACCAGATACCCAACTTTTAGCTGGCTAATGTAAGATGCAGCGAAGACACTTCAAACTGTTCAAGCTAACTGACGGTATTCTTGGATTTATCTTTGATTGTGCCATTTTAGTAAAGAGCATGAATAAAAAGAGTAAGCTAAAAGCAAGTTTTGTGGGTTTCATTTGCCGAAGTGATCATCAAATTAAGACTGCAAATAACATAGGCAGCGTACATCAACAAAAGGAATTTTGAGATCAAGGGGAAAATAGGCTTTATAGAGCTAAGAAAAAAGTTCTAAAGAGAATAAAATATCAAAATTGTATTTTGACACGACAAAATTGGCAAGGGATCATGTTTTTCAATTTTATAAAGACCTATATTGGGTTAGAGAACAGAACACTTATGTTTCTGTATTTGTGGTTTTAATTAAGCTACTAAAAAGGTTTATGGATTTGATCCAGAGGTCAGCATAGTCATTGGTACCCTTCATTGATTTGAATGGGCTTTATAGTGTCAAGCTATAGAGGAAAAATGGGGTTGATCCTGTTCTCATTTTAACTAGTTTCACATTTCACTGAAATCAATGGAGCATTACTCGTTCGTTAGCCCTCACAGAACCAAGAGCAAAGTTGAGGTCTCAGATTTGCAAAGGGAGATAACTGTGATAAAACCATAGCTCATGATAGACATAAATGTACAGTCTTCTTAGTAGAGTAGCTACTCACTGTGCTAAGATTGATACAGAATGTGTGCATGAAGAGTATGCATCAAATTTTAAGTCAGCTGAAGACCTTCCCAAAGACTCTAGCCAAATTAATTATAAGCAGCAGAAACTTAAAGGCAACACTAGTTTTAGGTGCTCCTAATTCCCAGAGACATCCTTGGTAAAAGGATTCCTCTCTTCTGGTTCCAGCATCTGCTTATATTCTCATCCAAATAGCCTGGGTTGTGATCATCTGGATCAAAAGAAAACACTGAAGATATCATTAAAATGTATATTTTCATACCAGGATTATCATGTGATCAGCTAGGCCATGGAGAAGTACAGTAAAATTCCCACAGTGACATTCCCATTACTAGGGGGACCCAAAAGATCTCAAGAATAGCAGTAATGGTATAATGAAGGAAAACACAAGTTGCTGACAAAGCAATGGTCACGCATTTTAGTGTTTATTTAAGATGGGAGAAAGAATATTTATCAACAAACAATTCTAGCAAGTAAATATCAGTAATCTAACACAATTCACTTGGAAAGAGCTTACTAGGATTAGAAGAAAATAAACCACTATTTTCACGACAATAGCTGAAAAAATTCTACATCTAAAAGGAAACATTTCCAGAAAAAGACGAAAAAGCTCAGAGATTTCTCATTTTATAAAGATATATCCCAGCAAAAAGACATTCATTACCTTGATAGGCTCTAAGGGCTGGCTGCTTTTCTATGACCCTCAAATAACCATGCTCCAGGCTTAAGTAGACATCTACAAAAGTCAACAATATCAGTGGTTAGTGTCACAGTCAAGAGCTGCAACAAATGGATGGCACCTACACTGCTGGACACATCAGAGCAAGTCTGGAGTCTAATGGAAGATGCATTCAGAAGCTTTGCCAGGTGACAACTGATTTGTCAGTGGAGCTTCAGAGGTAGAAGCATCCCTCCCTCCGTCTTTCCTGTCCCTTTCATCTGTTATCTAGTTTGTTTGCTTCAAAGTCTTTAAAGTTTGGACTGAGAGTTACAACTGCTGTGACACCGTGGGAGTGATCAACTCAGGCAATTTTCAAAGGTCTATCTGCATCCCTAATTGCCCGATACTTTTAAAAGCTGCTCCATTGTCTATGACGATGCTGATTGCTCCTTCCGGCATCCAAGATTCTTTAAATAAAGCTGGACCGTCTTGGCACCTCATGACAGAAAATGACAAGCAATGACTGAAAAGTGTTTCACGTATCTACATTCCTGGAACAAGCTAAAGAAATTCCTCACCAGAAAACAATAGTTTAATCAGCCCTTTAAACACTCAGGCTAAAGGAAACAAAAGAAAACTAGAGCTGGAGATACTAATCTCTTGGTCCAACTTTAATAACAATCCTGTTACTCAAGAATTACTAAAGGAATGAAAGACAAAAAGAAATAGAGTAAGAAATAAGTCTTTCTCCTCTTTATTTCTCAAGAAGACTGGAATGACCTAAAATCTAAAGAAAGAAGGAAATGGGATTACCATTCCCTCTCCATCTAAGGTTGTTTAGCCCAGAGAAAAGAAGGCTCAGGTGAGACCTTATAACTCTCTACAACTACCTGAAAGCAGGCTGGAGGGAGGTGGGAGTCAGTCCATTCTTCTATGTAGGAAGTGATAGAACAAGAGGAAATGGCCTCACGTTGCACCAGGGGAGGTTTAGATTGCACATTAAGAAAAATTTCTTCATTGAAAAGACTGTCAAGCACTTGAACAGGCTGTCCAGGGAGGTGGTTGGGTCACCATCCCTGGAGCTGTTTAAAAGATGTGTGAGGTCATGATTAGGAACATGGTTTAGTGGTGGAATTGGCTGTGTTTTAGGTTAACAGTTGGACTTGATGACCTTAAAGGCCTTTTCCAACTAGAATGATTCTATGATCTCTAGCTCTGACGTATGCTAAAAAGGAAAGAAAACAAAAACCATACAGCTGGAGAGTAACAACAGAAGCTTTGCATTACTGCTCCCCAAACAAAAGCATAATCAGTTAGTAGGAACCTCCTCTTATTGCTGTGCAAGATCTTTTTTACTTTCAGGTCTCTCTCAAAACCCAGTTCCTCAAAGTCTTACATAACAGTGTTCTCTGAACACAAAAATAACACAAGACCTGAACATCAATCTGCCAGCTGACATTATTGACAGCAAGCCTCCCAACTGGTCTCAGTAAAGAATGAAAGTATATGGCAAAATTACTAATTTCAAAGCCCAGGTGTTGGAGTTACTTCAACTCCATCTCACATCATGAAATGCCAGCTGATGGCACTTGGGTGTCCCAGCTGAACTGACTGGGAATATCTGAATGCTATTTCTAGCGTAGAGGAGTCAAAATGCTAAGACCATATCAATGTAAACACGTTCAGACTGTACTCAAGCTTGACGGGGAACCTTGACGTGCCTTTTTGTTCACATACCAAAGTGTCTAACTTGTTTATTATTACCCCTACAGTTCCTGAAGATGAGAGCTCTGGGCCTCTCATGTAGTCCACTGAGTACACCAACTCAGAGGCCTGACATTTTATACCAGGCTGTCTGGATATTTTCTAATCAAGTTGTCTTCAGGCAGAAGTCACTGTACAAGCCAGATTTATGTAAACCAACTACTTTTCCAATGATGTGGATAAGCTTAACTGAGAACAAGCACTCAGATGTGGATGAAACCGTAGTGCGGTTTAGGAGCTTCAGAACTGTGTGGTATTGCCATGTACATACAGCCTAAAACTCAACTCATCGCTCCGACACCAAGAAAACCATTCAAAGAGGGACTCAGTGCCCTTGCAGGTGTTACCTCTGGAAAATCAGAGATACTCACGGCAAAGTTTCTCAATGTATCCTTTCTTTGTACAGGTACCTTTTCGTAAGTCAGGTGACTGGAAGGTATTTTTACCAGTGAAAACTTTGAAGGTAACACTATGCAAATCAGTATATATTTAATTTTTACGATCACAGAATACAGCTGTAGCTGAACCGCAAACAGAAAAACACATTTTTAAAAACCCAATAATTCCCTACCACATTTCCATTCACATTCATACTGCAAATTAAGGCTGCTGTATTTATGCTGTATCTGCTGGAACTAACACTTCAATTAAAAAATGACAGGTGCTTTATGAGTACTTAGGCTGCATAGAAGAAAATAAGGTATTTTTTTAAAACTGTTCAGAATTTTGTTAGAATTCAAAACTCCTCAACATCAAGGACCACAAGATCATTGTTAATACACTTCAATTGATTATTTTATAGGGAATCAATTTCAATTAAAATCTATTCAAATAGTAACTGGGAAAATTCTACAATATTGATCTTAAGGGGGAAACAGCATAGTTAAAATTATTAATCATGCTTGACTATGTCATAAAACACTGGGCTAGTACCCGTGCTTTATGATCATGTCAAATAAAGAGTTTAAAACCCCCCACCCTTTCCTTTTGGAAGATGCCAGAGATCTGCATACTGCTTAATAATAAAGAAACAGTTCATAACACTGCTGACTGCCTATGCATAACTAAGTAAATGAAGGTGCTCTATCATATGAAGCATAAAAGCCATTAAGAGTAAACTTTTATTTGAAAGGAACCACATTCATTTTAAAAATTACTTTACAGAAAGGCTTTTAAAGAACGTGAAGGAAAAAAAGAGAACCTTTTAAATGAAACAGGTTCTTTTTACACAACTTGGAAAAGCAACTTTACAAAGGCATAAAAAGGAGAGGGTTTTTCTCCTGCCTCCCTTGAATCTTTCCAGTAATTATAAATCTTTATTGCACAGGCCGTAAACGCTAGTAACGACAGGAAGAAAAAATGCTTTTGAACTATTTGGCAATATTCACCTTTAGAGATTCAGAACAGCAAAACTTTATTTTACATTTTCAAAAAGACTTTAAATGTCCTTCATGTTTGTTAAAAATGCCAGTATGGTGAAACACTCTGCAAACACCACACGTTCATGCAGGTGTCAGCAACACCAGCTTCATAAAGTCAGAAAGATGGTGCTACCAAAACTCATCTGGGTGAAAAGGGCATCCAGCTTTCAGACTGATTTTTTCCAGTGTAGGAGTTTACATCTGGGCACAGCCAGTGAGAATTGATCTCACCTAACTATAGTCACCTACCATGCAGACAAATCCATCTGGCAGACATCCTGAGCTTCTGTAATAACCAATGGAGAGCAAGAGGCACAATTCATGTGATGTGTCTGAGGTGTGACTGGTGTATCCGAAAGACAGAGGATGTGTAGCTACTACTGCACACACATGATAGTCGGATTGCTTAAGAGTCTCTGTGGAAGGCAGAGGATGCCCAACTGAAGCCATGCCAAGTTTGCCTTTGGAACTTTTGGCACCCCTGAGGCTGCCAATAACTATATTCTAGTCTGTAAAAATCTTGTTGTGAACAACTTGTTTCATGACGGAGTGAGACAGATACTCAATGGATACTAAAAGAATTAGGAAAGGAGTACTCTTCCTAATGCAGCAATTCTGGATGCTGGGGAGCACCAAGGGGATGTGACCACAGAGAGGGGTAAAGGCTCTGGGCTCTGCCTAAACAGCATCTGCTACTGTCAGAAGCAGAGTATCCGGACAGAGGGACTCTGGATGGACTGAGAACGGCATTTCTTACGTTCTTATTTTCAACGCTATCCACTCAGTTTGATCAAAAGGTGTTAGTTGATGATGACACTCGGGGTTGGAACCAGAAGCCAAGCAGTGAAATTTCTATGTCTTTTTAAGGGGTCAGAAGTATAGTTAAGGCTCCAATGTCCTTAGTTCTTTTATAAAACAACTACCAACCCTAACTTTATTCTATGTCTGATTTCTGGGAAAATCTCATCACAAATGACAAATATGTTATGTTGTAAATGGCACCATCTTACAATATGTAGACTCGATTTATTTAAACTCTGTGTGAAAGACTGTACCTATTCCTGGAATCCCTTTTACCAGCCTGTTCTTTTCGGCTGGGCGAAAACAAGTGATTTCTACTGGCACTGATCACAAGCAGCTGGTGTTAAATCACAGCCTCTGAATGCTCAAAACTTTCCTATTTAGTTGCAAGTCTTTCATGAGTGGCTGCAGCACAAACAGCAATATTTTGATTTTTTTTTTTCTTAAACTTTGAACAACACTGTTTTTTCTCTTTCCAATTTGCACGTGTATGGAAACACGTACACACATGTTGGTGTGTGTGTGTACGTGTGTGTGTACGTATGGGTATTACCTATTAATCAAACATGTAAGTCAGTTTGGGGTACTCATTATCTCAGAAGGATTAAACTTTCCAGAGCAAATTTTACAGTAGAACGACTTCTGAGAAATTTGAAAAGCAGAAATGAAAAGAAATCAACATTAATGAAATAATAAAACCAGACAACTGCAGTCCTTGCAATCATACAAAACAGTTAATATGACATTCCCAGTAGACTGAGTTGCAATATTATTTATAGAAACACATCAAAATGCAAGCACATCACAATATTATAGAGCTAAAATCTTGCCGCAGAAGTTCATCAATACAAATTTCATAGCTCCATCCTTGCTTCCTTAGTCATACTCCAAACTAATATACTACGCGTCCTGAAGGACGACTCTGTGCTAAACCTATCCAGAGTGCATTGCAATGTATTGTCCAGTGTATTGGAACTTATTCTACCTGTCAGATGAATCACTCAGTTATTTGATATGAATATGTATTAGCATCACAGCAATAGCTAAAAGGTAACTAACAGAACCATAGTAATTCAATGGTCTACCAGGGACCATTGATTGCACTGCAAAGTACATTCTTCAGGTTAGAAATCAGCCACATGAAATTCAAATAACTGATGCCACAGATGGAATGTGATATTTATCCTCACTGATGCATGTATTTTAAACATTTTATCTGCACTCAGACACACAATCCATATACGATATTCTGCTTCAGATAAAACAAATGAAAACTATAGAGAACCCCTCAGTGCATACTTGTAGCCTGAAAAAAAATTGATTTTCAGAAGTCTTAACAGCACCTAAAGTCTGAAAATCCTCCCAGGAACAACCACGGCTTCTGACTCCAGAGCCTACGTCCTCTGTAAGTGCTAAAAATGTCCTTGACTGGGAATGGGAAAAGCACAACAAAGACTGCTCTTTTGTGGCCTAATGGATGGTAGCAAAGTTCTTTCACATTCTTGGAAGAGCAGTGTTAAGTACAAGTGCTGTGCCTTCTACAGTGGTACAGGAAAAAAGAACATATAATAGAAAGGAGTAAAAGGGATATGGACGTATAGTGGAAAAAACCCAAACCATATTGAGAAGAAGGTTAAGATTTATTTACCTATAATAAAGCAATTTATCATGTTGAGTCCTGGAATATAGTTTTGATGCTATGATAAGGGACAAACTATTGCTTTCGGGTAATTTCTGACAGTGTTTCCATGCTATACTTTGTGTTCAACTCACAAGGTCTCTCAGAGCATTTGGACAACAACAGCAGCACAAAGCAAGTGAAATCAGTTGGGAATTAAGTTTGCTGGAGCTCTTCTGAAATACCAGTTTGTTTTCTTTTTCCCGTGCCTTGGATAGATGCCATGTATGCAGCATATGCAAGAAACATTTGCATAGAAATTTGTGCTATAAGAAGAAAGGCCCTTCCTGACTAACTGGAAGCTTCAGGGTTAGGGAAAAGAAAAAGGTGAGGTCGAGACAATGGGAACAAAAGAATGGTTGCCTGGTAAGAGGACAGTCAACATTTCAAATGACACATGCCTCTGAACATAACCACAGGGACATGAAACTGAGATTCCACAAGTGTTACACACTTCCCCCGCCAGCTGCCCGGGAAGGAGAACACACTGCCTACCTGGAGCACTCGCAGAGGCAAGGCCTGCTGTTTTTCACAGACAAGAAAAATACAAGAGCATTTCTGGCGGAAGGAACTCATGATTCCTTGGGTGACAAAACCTTGAGTCCAGAATGTACCCAGGAAAGAAAATAGTACATCCTGGAAGTGTAACAGGATGGCCCCTGTCACAAACCTCAGCTGTTTTGACTTCTTTACAGGGATGACCAAGAAATGTGCTGATCTCAAGCAACACTTCTTCAAGGGACATGAAGGACAGTACGCAATGGCAGGTCAGATGCCACAGTAACCATAAAGCCTACACAGCAGGTGGACAGCAAGCTGCAATTGTCATCTCTTAACTCCAAATGACTTTGCAGTCCTACACTTTGCATGGTCCCATGTTCTCAAAATTTTCTGACCACTCAAGTCCCTTTTTAGGCAGGTGTGCAAGTCCCAATCATTCGTGCTGTGTACTGGAGCCACCACAGCAGGGAAGGTCTCCATATGTGAGAATTCAGAAGGTGGGAGTGAGTCTAGTACTTCAAGGCTTCAATTATGGAAAATTAAAGCAAATGCCTTCAGACATGGTGACACAAGCTGGACTGGCAGTGCTCAGGTTTCTCCCACCTTCAACATTCAAGGAAGAAGGAGATAAGGTGACCAGGAACTAGCATCATGTTCCTGACAGCCTGAGAGGGTTCAATGCCTAACAGCTCAAATTTTGACCAAGCCTGCCTTTACTCTACTATCACGAGGCCAGGAATGCTGTAAAAATCCTTAAAACATGCTTCATCTGGGGAGGAGGACGTGGAAAGTTGTTCATGGTCCTGGTTTACTCACCAAATGGGACCCTGAAGGCAGTTTCTTTTCCAAGGTTCCTCTAAAACCCAGTGAATCATCTATCACTAACACACATGGCTCTTATTTCATCTTTCTTTCTAAGACAAGATGCATCTTTGCAGGCCCTCTAATTCCCTTCCTGGCAGAGTACAGTGCTTGGGTACTACAACAGGTTTTGAAAGGACTACCTTGGAAATTGAAGGGAGGAAAACTATTGGTCTTATTGTGGTTATGACAGGGCACGTATGTTTTTCAGTAGCTGAGCACCAGTGTAGGAGGAGCAAAAAACTTACTGAAGAAATAATTTCAGCAGGTATCAACAGCTGTGATGCTTTTCAATGAAGCATAAAGCCTTGGTTCTACCGCATTTTGCTAGCAAGAGAAATTATTTTTTTAAGAAAATTTGGCACATTCTGTGGCCTGGCAGTATAATCAAGTAGGACTTTGCCCTGTATGAAACTCACAGAGGAGCTCAGAAGCGGGCCCAACATCATCTTAAATGCAGGTACCATTTAATCCAAATCAAAAAATGGTACTTATGCTCAGCCCTATTAGCAGAATGCTCTCTATAGATACTTTCCTCAGAATGGCATATAGCACTGTTCTACCACTCTGAGGACTGTCTCTTCTATGCTAGCCAAAAGCAGGACTCACGTTGAAAAATCTCAAAGTAACTTCTTCTCTGTGTAGTTATGTAAGGCTTTTTTTAAAAAAATGATCTTTCAACTCGGGCTTACAGTGATAACAGTACAATAATGGTGTTTCCAACAGTGTGCCGCTCTCCTCAAGAGACATTGGAAGATATTTTGTCAAATCAGTTCCTCAACATCACTAAGACTGGGAAAAAAAAAAGCACAGATCGGTAGCTGGACCTGTGCCCTTCTATACTATTGGAGGTTGGAATAGCATTTCTACTGATAATAGCCTCAATCAGGCAGTTCTTACTTCAAAGAAAAGTCTTCCTAAAACTCAAGACAAGCCTCCAATTACACAATCACGTACTATTCTGCCTTTAAGATCCCCAGAACAGACTGGATGGTGTGTCCTGAATGAAGAAGAATGAAACAGTTTAAGTCATTTTCTGAAGCACGAGCCGAAAAGAATGTTAGTTCTCTACTGAGCTTTTAAAATGAGGTTATCTTCTCTGCTGACAACAGAACACAAAAACACTTAAAATACCTGATAAGCATTACATAAAGTTTTTTAAAAACTTTCGCCATTCATTCCAGCTTCAGTTGAGGTACAAACTAAAGTCAGTGGAAGCCTTTTTGCTGACATCAATGGGCTCTCAATTAGGACCTCATTGCTTGCAACCCAGCCTGTGTGCTAAATTAATTCAGAAAGCAGTTTTACTGGCTTCTTTCACCTAACAATCTCCTGAGCTGTGCATTGAGAGACAGGGATTTTTTCCCCTTCCTTTTGGAGGACGTTTTGGAGGACAGCAAAGCACAGTGCAGCAACAGCTACGCTGTGACCTGCATTTTGGAAGTGGAATTTCCAAAAGGCAGAAAACTGCTGTCATGCAAATGTGACACTTTTCAGAGAAAAAAATCTTTGCCAAATGTTATCCAAAACAGAAGAGCACTTACTGAACAATATTTCAACAACAGCCTGGATTAGGAACACATAAGCCATAATAAGGAGTGGATGCAGTTTGAAGAAACTGGGCAAGGGGACAGACCCAGTTTCAGAGAACAGACATACACACAGCTTCAGAGGACAGACATACAGACAGCTTTGCAGACTACACCGTACTTGAGAAATTGTATCTTAACCATACTACTCTCAAACAAGCACTTCAACAGCCACCCTCGGTGTAAATGAGGCGATAAGGGATAGGAATACTGCTGTCACCCTATCACTCACTGGCCCCCACTCTGGGATCATAGGATTAACAGAACTCTGCTGCACAGGGGCATCTTTTATGGACTGCTGTGCTGCCCCACAACTTCAGCTCTGTTTAAGAAGGCTGGAGTGGAGCTGAAGTGCAGTGCATCGACCAGAGCCATTGTGGGGGAAGACAGCAGATGTAGAACACCAGATTTTTGTTAAGCTTGTGCTGCCTTTCATAAAGCATATGATGGCACGCCCTTATATATCAGACTAAATAACAGTGTTCCCTTTACAGGGCAGAGAGATACTACGTGAAATATCCGTACATCTGTCCACTAGCCTGTCCTTCATTATCCAGCATGTGTTTTACCAAAGTCCAAAATTGTATCCTCAGCTGGCTGGGCAGGGAATAAATCTCAAAGGATGCTGCCCTGAATTTCTTTAAATGGCAGTTGCCCGTGTCTGACTGATCATGACTCATATACCAGCTGATGCATCCAGAGGGGAACCAGGGAAAAACAATAAAGGAGAAGCTTGGAAACACAAAGGTCTCAATGCCAAACGTGGCTTTATAGAGAAATCTATCTGGACTGTGGCGATCAACCAACCCAAATTTATAGCTAGTGGGTCTTCATTGTCCCATATCAGTAAAATCCCAACTTTCATAAGCAGGCCTAAAATGATAGTCAGTGACAGAATTTCACAGTCCAGCAAACTCTCAAGTTACACTCCAGACCTCAGAGAAGTGAGAACCTGGCCAATGCTCAAGAAAAGGATGTGGGAATAATGGATGAAAGGCTGAATGGATGAAGGGAAAAGGAACAGTTCTAAACATCTGTGGAAGACACTCATGCTTCAGCATGTGCACTGCCTTTGGTATGACACAAGATAAGGTGAGTTCATATTCACAGATCGTGGCAAAATGAAGGAGCCCTAAAGCTCCTCATCACAATCCACATGACACCAAGCCTGAAGGAACAATTCAATTGTGACATTAGCTCTTTCAGATAAAATGCAGCTTACTGAACTAATCAGAGTTTTTCCCCAAACACAGTGAGCAAGGCTTAATCAGGAACATAATGTCATGTGTGAAGGACATTTTGTTAAAAATACACTGCATGTACTGAAGAACTCTATTTTTTACATATGATGTGACATAGAATGGGCATTGAACCAAAACACCACAGAAGTATGCAGTGAATGCTCTCTCACTGGACTACCAAACAACATTTAACATCGAGGAAGTATTGCAGTAGAGGATCTCTAAATGTTCCTTCACATTATTGCCACAGTGACTGTTCTTCTTTCCATGTTACCACAGCTGTGAAAAAGCCTAATAGAGAGCTAATAACACAAGTCACCATAACACATCTTAACCTCATTTGGAAAATATGTGCAAGCATTTTGTTTACTCCTTCCCTGTCTTCTAATCAAGTTCTCCAGCTAAGCCCAGTTCTGCCTTTTCTTGGAGGCGTAAATTAAAAGCAACTCTATTCAAGTCAATAAAACTACTCCAAAATGAAAAAGGAATCAGCCATCTGCAAAGAACAGTCTAACAGGTAATCTTCCACTGACAGGTCTTACCATAAAACAGGTTACAGAGATTACTCTTCTATCTGACACGGAAAGTAAACAATTAATGTAAAATGTACAATAGTGAACAGCATGTTCACTATTTGTGGCCTTTATACATAATTATTTTCATCTTATAAGCAGACAGTTAAGTAAGATGACCATAAAGCTGTAGATGGAGCCTAATCATCATGCAAAACAGGCAGCTGAACGTCTCTATTTATTTATGCATGCATTTTTATTTTATTTATTATTATTTTACCTTTTGTTCCCACCATGGAAAACATGTGGAATCTATGAGACATGTTCACACATCATTTCTTTTGGGAGAACATCAAGTCACCTTTCATGCCCTTAAGCAAACTTCTCCTACCTGATCTCAGTAACTGTCCATATCAAAATTATTTTTCATACCTTGTGTAAGCAGCTGGAGGTTTCTGACTTCTTCTCTCACCTTCAGCTGAAGGACTTGCTGCAGAATGTGCTGTCGCAGGCTTTCCTGGGCAATGCCCATTCGTTCAAGCTTTTTGTCAGTAAGTCTCAGCAAAGCGCGGCCTGGATGCAAAAGCCAAAAAGAAAAATCACTCCAGGGTTTCCATTAATTCAATATTCTCACCCTGACAGGATACTTTGCTACTGAAAAAAAACCCCTCAACCCTGAAAAACCTCAGTCTGAGAAGTTATTGTTTCATTAGTTGCATACTTCCTTACTGTAAAAGATCTATGTTCCATTCCTCCTTTTTCTTTCTATTTCCTTTATTGCTTTGGTGCTTTCTGAGACATTTAGACATGTAAAATAGGTATCTCACACCATTTTAGACAAACAGCTGCTATTCTTAAGTCCCACTTGTTCTCCCACAGGTAGGATACCACCTATAAGTCTAAAATCAGTCCAGGTGCCTCAACAGACCTTCACCTATTTTTAAGCATCTACATTACATCAGAAAAGCACCAGTGAAAGTGAACTTTATCAACTTAGGAAATACTGAGGATGAACATTGTTGCGGTTCAGATATGTCTAAGTATAACAGCACCATTTCTCAGGAGGGCCCTGTACTTCATGGTCCAACCTTCCAAGTCCCTCTCAACAGTAACCTATCACCGTAAAACAGAAAAAAGAGCCAGATATTTCCCTTCACACTATCAATTATATCTAAATCATTCCTGAAAAAACAGTTTTGCCCACCTATAAGGAGCCTATGATCTTTGCAGGCAATCACTCCCAGGTTGTGGCTTAACTTTATCATTAGGGTAATTTTGAACCGTGGTCCCACACAGACTGTAGATGTTAAAAAAAAAAAATCCAACAGTCCACACTCCCCTGATTGTGCTAGTGGAACTCTGACTCCATCTTTTGGGCATTGTTGTGCTACAAGCAAACAGGAGAAAGGCTGAGAGCCTTTCTCACAGGAGACTGGCTGAGCCAACACTGAGCAAGTATTTGGACCAAGCAGAGAACCAAAGCACCAAGCAGAGCTTTACCTTAGGAAGAAACTCAAAACTTACTTTCTTTGGTCTTCACCACTGCCGTGCACCTACAGCCCTCTACTGACCCTTGATTCCCAGTATAGACATTTGCTATCCAGAGGTGCCCGGACCAACATCAGCAAATCACACTGGAGCTACACTGGCACTACCCTGGAAAATGGCATGTTGTCTGATTCACTTTTTTAAACAGACTCAGCATTTTACCTCCTCTGGTTCTGACTGTAAGCACTTTTCAATTATTAAAAATCCCTTCTTTGATTTCTCTGGCTTTATTCTGAAACCAAAAGATAGCGAAGAGCGAGTTACTCCCAGCAGTTACAGCAGCCTCCGTGCTACCATTGCGGTGGCTTTTGGATAAATGGTACAATTTAACCTACCATAAAGTGTTCCTCAACACAGCAAGACAAGGCCCTCATCCAAGCTCTTTCCTTACAAAACGGCAGTAAGTACAGAATTTTTATTCTTTTTCTTAATTAATAATTTAAGATAAATTCCAAGAATTTAAAGGGGCACATAATATTTGCCCCAAACCAAACCACTAGCAGTACACCCTTCACTAACTGCGAGATTTCACCCACAAGCAGTTCTGTGAAGTATTTAGTGTGACCTTGATATGATGCAATGTACAATACTGAGATATGATTATTAAGAAAGCAAGGTGTTATTGATCAGATAAAAAATGGCAGGGTTTATGCATCTGGTGCCCTTCCATGCCTCTCAAGCACTACATGCCACAGAGATGATCTTCTGATTACAAAAACTTTCTTTGAAATCGTAAGCAAGAAGAATTCCATGGGTTAATGTAATAACAAAATATGGAAATTAGTCTCTTCCAGATCAATGCCAGCTGTCCAGTTCCCCTGGTGACACAACAGCAATAATGACTTCAATTTTTATATTGTCTTATCACACTAAAACATCTTAAAGTAATTTACAAAGGAAGTGCAGCAGTCCAAAAGTATCGTCTGTAATGTTATCTAGCAACTGAAAGCATACAAAAAATAAACAAGTCATCAGTTTAAAGAGTGCCAACACGCATGTCATCTTATGGCAGGGTGGCAGCAGCAGTAATATGCAAGGACAGGCAGAAGTCAGGTGTCTCATCGAGTGCCCTCCACCTCTTTTTGGCCACGGATATAGTCATTACTCTCTACTTCCTCTGAGCAACTCTCATGTCATATTCAGATCAGCTTTCTACCCCAGTCACTGCCTTTGGAAGTTGAGTATGCACAAACCAGGGACATCTCTTTTCAACTCCTGTCATGCCAGTTCCTCTGTGGCTTAGGCTCAAAGCACAATGCCATTAGAAAAAAAAATGTCTTTGACTTATAATATCTGCAGCAGCTTGCGCAATTTGCCTTAAATTAACTCTTTCACCAAATCCAATGTGACATGTTGAAGCAGTGATGAGGAGAGAAGGCAAAAATCCAAATGTGGCATTTCAAGAATGCAGGAAGTGACCTGAAACTAAGAAAATTCAATCCTCCCATATTCACAGAATCACAGAATGCTAGGGGTTGGAAGGGACCTCCGAAGATCATTGAGTCCTCATCTTCCCCCTCGACACTCAGAACAACAACATCCAAGTCAGAATTGGAGTAATTTTTTCTTCTGGTACTAAGTCATAGCTTTGGAAAGAGATCACTAATGCTTAGATCAGTCATCAAACTCATTAGTTACTAAGGCAAAGGTCCCGACAATCAGCTAATGATTTTGGATGCTTCACTGTCTTGCTTACTTTACAGTACATATCTGATAAGAGTTATCATACGGTGCTAAGAACTCTGTAAGGGTTACTGGAAACTGAAACCAATCATCAAGAAAGGTTGTGGAGTCTGTGTCTTTGGAAACATTCAAAACCTGACTGACAAGGTCCTGAGAAACCTGCTGTAGTTGCCCCTGCTTAGAGTAGAGGGTTGGACTAGGTGATTGGCAGCAATCCAACATCAGCTATTCTGTAATTCTGTGAAATAAGCATCATGGAAGATCTCAAGATAAAGACCTTTCTCCTTTGAAGAAGATTAATGAAGGTAATGAATAATCATACACAGAAGATGGCCATTTTAGCAAGCATCATGGTTAAAACAGAAACATGGCTATACAATAAAAATTGGGACTAGATTTTTAATTTTCAGAGTGTGCTGGGTAGAATGCACTGTCAAGAGCAGAACATGTAAGAAATGTAACATTTTTGGAGAGTGCACACCAACCTTTGCCAGGACACGTGTAAAGGAAGTTTACCTCTGTCTCAGGAAAATTTCCAGTGCTACAGAACTGGCACTACCTCTTACATGTAGCAGTTACACGTGTAAAAGAGATCAGGAGATTTTTTTCAAAAGCACCTTGACCAACAGAACCATAAAGATCACAGACACAAAAACATAGGCCTTGGCTTCAGCTCATGGCAAGGCTGGAAACCAAATGCTTTAAAAAAAACCCCATGCAACTCCCTCAGTATCTGTAATGCAACTTTTAGCACTTAAACCCCAGCCCTCTCATACTCAGGACAGATCAGTTTTGGAATGTTCTGAGACACCCCAAGGGCAGACACAGAATATAAAACACTTTCCAGCTTAATAATGGATTGATGGCCTAATTTTTTTCTAATATGAGTTAGCTACTGCAGATCTCATCTGATCAAACTGGGATTAGATGAAAATTTGAATGGAGACAGAAACACTGCATGCCACAGAACATTAACACGAGTATAAGCACTGGGGCAACGAGGCTGGCATGGGCCCTAGAGCAAGGAACATGGCACAGTCTGCTGTACCTCATCAGAAATGGTCAGAGCTCCCTGCAATGGGATAGCCTACCCTTCTTCTCCATGAGCCTGGGAAGCCGCACCACCTGCCACTTCACAGACATCTAGAGGGACACCAACTGAGAAGCCTTGGAAGTATACTTGTAATGAAGGTGAATGAAAAGGTAAGATAGGACTTCTTAAACTTGTAGAAATAACTTCAATCATATGCCTTTTGATTATATTTCTGGCTGTATCCACCTGACAAACCTAGAAAAATAGGAATATGGGATTCACTAAGCCCCTAAATCATGCAAGATGAAAACCTTTTCAAGTTTGTATTTTTTAATGCTGCAAACACAATTTTGAATTGTTGGTTGTTGACATAACAGGATATTCTTTCCTTATTGATAATACTCTGCTTCTCTATTTTGGGGCTAGAACAATTCCAAACATACTACTTTTGTATTTACCTCTTTAGTTCCACATATTCATGATTCTAGTTCACTGGGTTTCTTCTACTTGAAATAGTCTGATCACAGCTTTCCTCTTTCTTATATAGGCTGATTGTTGGCTTCACTTCAGTGATTAAATACAACTCTCCTAGGACTTAACGAGCAATAAATTTCCCCGACAGAGACACATACGTTAATATCATTGTTGAGGTGCTAGTGAGCACAAGTATAAAATTCTCACCATATACTCAGGAAAGAAGAATTCAAACAAGAATAGACAGAGAGGCTATGACTTCATAGTGAGGAATGGTGAAATTATGAGAGGAGGCAAGAAAAAGAATAGTCACCTACAGAATGAAAGCAGCCTCACAATGGCAGTGGAGGGAGATGCACATCGGGCAGAGAGAAGAATTATTAAACTAAGGAACTAAGTTGAAAAGAGAGCAAATAGATATGAAAGCAATTGAGGATGCTGGGTTCAGAAATGTCTTGTGAAAGAAGCACAAACCAGAAATCAATCAAGTTTTCAGAGAACACTTGATATTTCATGAAGTTATTCTTCATAACCCATCAGAACTTCTACAGTCCTAGATTTTCTGCTTTCCACATGAGAAATTAGGAGCACATCTTTCCTTCTCATGCCAGTCTCATCGCTAGTCAACCACACACATCAGCCAGTTTGTCATCGATGCCTTGTGGCAAATCTATTGCTTTTCTTGCAAAAGTGGTTGGATCTGGCTCATCTTACTAATAATTTTAGCCCTAAGACTGGTGCAAACTATTGGTGGACTGCAGCTTCCATTTCCACCCTTCTTGCCCCAGTTCAGCTATCTAATATCTTATTAATCAGGGAAGACTCACTTGCTTCAAAAGTAAAAATTGATTCATTTTTCATCATGTTCAGCAGCAAACACTTTCTTGATCTCCCTATGAGCATAATGGCAGTTACTGACTTAGGTGAAGGAGAATTAGCTCCCAAAACTGCTACTGGTAGTTGCCTGGTACTTCTGATATGATGAACAGCTATCAACTGGGGACCAGCTTAGACTGATAGGAGACACAAGGGATACTGGTATGGAAATAAAGAAGAGGGACCAATAGTTTCTAATGATAGGCACCACAAGAAACAAAGATGACCGACCTTGATGAATATCAGAGATCTCCCACTGAGAAAGTTCTCCAACATCAGAGACAGCACTCTTGTGCTTTCTCATCCTGTTAACAAATGGAGCAAACCTCCACAGAGCTGCAGGAATTACCTTCTGGTCAGTCACAGGAATGGGAGGGACCCACAACTCCAGTATGGCTCCAGGGGGAATGCAGGAAAGCACAAGAAGGCATTTTCTCATGTATCAAATCAGCTTTGGATGCATCTTTATTTGTTAACATCATCAAAGAAGAATAAAATTATTTTCTGGCTCTCTCATTCATTATTTGGTGGACCTGGATAAAGCCAGCTCTACAGTAAGTTTCTCAAAGAAAACACTGTCATACTGGTCAATTAATGTCTAATCAAACTCAAAAAAGCAGCTATGTAAACAAAAGCACTTTCTGAATATTATCTGCATCCTTTGTCTTCACATCATGTCTGCTTACAGGTCTGACAAGAGGAAGTGATGACTATTGTTACTGCTGCCAACAAATCTACAATAAAACCAGTTTATTTCCATAAAAACCCTCTCAGGTCATAGTTCTTTTGCACCTTTCTGCCCTTCCTCCACACTTCTAAACCACAAGCATGAACAGGATAGGGAAGAAGAGTTTCTCAAGACAATCTTTAACTTAGCTGTATTTTCAAATACAAAATAAGCAACAACCAAGACACGACTTTGTTTCTAAATTTATCTGCTTCTGACAAACGTAAGTGGTCATTAATATATCTGTGAAACTATTTAACACAGATTACTTAGTTTGGCATAATTTCCTCTCACCTTAGCGCTGCCCTTCCCAATTCTCTCCACACTCTATCAAATAATGCTGTCATTTTCTGTTCTCTTAATTCTGACACAGTCCTTTGAGCTACGTATCCCCTGCTTGCCAATGGTCTCTAAAAACACATGAAGTTAGGAGATGTCTTTCTGGTATAGAGTTTTCCCCTGGCTTTTCCCAAGGACCTCAACCAGCTAGGGTAGCCCCAGCTGCTTCTCCCCAGCCACCACTACCTATGGGGCTCCTATGCCCTGCTACAAAGGCTCAGGCATGTCCACAGGTTCAGTCACAACAATGTGATTCATGCTATTTAAAGAAAAGAATGAACCTGCAGTAATTGTGAAGTTACATAAAAATACTGAAACAGTGAGTAAACAGAGCATGGAACTTGAATATTCATTTTAGGACGTCATTTTAAAAGTTCTCTTACTCTCTCCCTGGTAGATACTTTCTTCCAGCCAAGCAGCTCAAAATAGTCCAGGTATCTTGAAAAGTCATGCTAAAAACAAAATTCCCTCTCCAGAGCCTCCTGGCTCCCAACTCTTCCCATCTAGCAAGCAATTCCTGCTCCTTGACTCATCCACACATTTTCAAGGAAGTAATTAATTGTATATTTTAACTGTGTGGAAGCACCAGACAGCCTTGTATCATAGAATCACAGAATTGTTTAGGTTGGAAAAAACCTTTAAGATTATTTGAGTCCAACTATTAACCTAAAACACAGACAAGTCCACCACTAAACCACAACCCTCGACAGCACATCTACAGGTCTTTTAATACTTCCAGGGATAGTGACCCAGCCACCTCCCTGGGCAGCCTGCTCCAGTGCCTGACAACCCTCTTGGTAAAGAATTTTTTTTCTAATGTCCAATCTAAACCTCCCCTGGTGCAATTTGAGGCCATTTTCTCTCATTCTATTACTTGTTAGTCGGGAGAAGAGACCAACACCCACCTCACTATAGCCTCCTTTCAGGTCACTGTAGAGTGATAAGGTCTCCCCTTGAGCCTCCTTTTCTTCAGACTAAACAACCCCAGGTCGCCCAAACACTCCTCATAAGACTTCTTCTCTAGACCCTTCACCAGCTTCATTGCCCTTCTTTGGGCATGCTCCAGCACCTCAATATCCTTCTGGTAGTGAGGGGCCCAGAACTGAACCCAGTATTCAAGATGCATCCTCACCAGTGCTGAGTACAGGGGCATGATCACTTCCCTTCTCCTGCTGGCCACACTATGTCTGATACAGGCCAGGGTGCTGTTGGCCTTCTTGGCAACCCAGGCACACCACTGGCTTGTATTCAGCTGGGTGTCCACCAGCACCCCCAGGTCCTTTTCTGCTGGGAGGCTTTCCAGTGACTCCTCCCAAGCCTGTAGCGTTGCAGAGGTTGTTGTGGCACAAGCACAGCACTCGGCACTGTTGAATCTCACGCAGTCGGACGTGGCCCATTGATCCAGCCTGTCCAGACCCCTCTGCAGACCCTCCCTACCTTTAAGCAGATCAACACTCCTTCTGCAAACTTACTGAGGGTGCACTTGATCCCTTCATCCAGACAGTTGATAAAGATATAAACAGAACTGTTGCAGACATGTAACAGTCTTAGTTACCAAATTTTGAATCAACTACTCCAGAGTCTAATGACTTACAGTTCTATATTCCAAGTTAACATTATTCTAAGACAATACTAATTCTATACAGAGAAGGGAAGGGGTTAATGAGCATCGTGATTACTGGAAGTGGTTCAGTAAGTAATTTACTGTACTGATGGGAACTATATTGATTCCTTACAAGTCTTGAGTAAAAGACAGTTAGGCAGTACTGTTTTTCAGCTGAACATATTCAGGACTTGATGATTTTAATAGAAGGAAATAGTAATAACTCAAATTCCCCTCTGAAATATAAATTCAGGCACAAATCTTATTACATCACTTTGCAAATGTACTGTAAAATGTGAGACAACCATTTTTAGTGCTCTCAGGAAGCACCCGATAGGACCCACAAAGTAAATTAAGGATAAACGTAAACTTTTAGCAGGCAGTCTATAAATCCACATTGCTTATTGTATATATGTTTGCCAACCTACTTCCTGGCCATACAAAATTATATATTATTTACAGCTATATATCTCAAGATATAAAGACATATAATAATGGATTTCTATTATACTGCACAGCATATTTTTTAAGAAACAAAATCCAGGACTATTGTTTGCTGGTGTGCTGGATTTATGGTCCCCCTATTCAAACAAACAACCTCAAGGTCTTTCTTGTTTGTGATGGTGAGTGAATCTGTCAACACCTTTGATTTTGTCCACCATCAGCAGGACACGGAGTTCTTCAATTCCTAGGTAATCTCACGTCACTCAGTGAGCAACCCATTATGCATTACCTATCTCATTTCTTTATTAATTAAAAAAACACATTAGATCACTCCTGCCGGCAAAACTCCTGTTAATGTATTCAGGAGTAAACACACATCCATATTATAGTGCACAGCTTCCAGACAGAACATATTAGGAAACATTAGAATTGACTGAACTCTTTACAGCAATCTCAGACAAGAACCCTTCCTGTAATTCCTAATACTGGACCCTAAAAAAATCAGTTTTCATCCAGAAAAAAATAATCATATATTACCATAAGAAAAATCCAACACTCATTCTTGGAGTGCCCAAACCAATTGCAATGGGGAAATCCTTGAAATCACACAGAAGATTGTCTTACCTTCTGACACTTCTAAAGCAAACGGGGGGTTCTGCAGTTCTGCCTAGAAACAGAACTGGTGTGTGCATCAGCAAAGAGGGCAAGCCCCGTGAAGTACACATGTGAGTTCAAAAAAAGCTGCCATTTAATTGAGGAAGAACACTTCCTCCTATCACAGACAAATGTACCCACTGAGCAATTTGACCCTCACTAGTATGGAAACACTGACATGGCTGAAGATGAGGCTCTGGGAGTCTGCCTCCCCCATCAAAGGAACAGAAATTGTCAGCAAATATTGCTGCTTGCTCTAATTTGCTACTAATCAATCCAATCAATAATCCAAAGGTGCTACGCCACAAAATACATGCCAAGGACACAACTCTTCGGTATGTAATATATGGAAGGATGAGGAAAGAAAATCCATTTATATGCATATCTTTCACCTTCCTGTAGTGTCTCAGAAGGCAGCCCTGGGGCCATCTCACTAATTCTGTGATGCCATGGAAATCCATCCCTTCTTCCTCCCGATTACTCCAACTATACAAAGAAAGAGTATTTGGAATATGCTTAATTCATTTTCTGAGATTTTTTTTTAATAGCAAACATGGGAAGCAAGGAGGACCCTCATAATGTGACTAGACAGCTTACTGTACTGCTTTACAAAAGCTCTGCGTGCCATCACAGGTCCAGCAGACCAGAATTTGAGAACTCACATTTTCTAGTATGATTTTCCAATCACTGATTTGTTTGTGGTTTTTTATGTTTTGTTTTAAAGAGCAAATTTACAACTTTATGAAATATTAAAATAAGCTTCCATATCCCAGTGCTGAAGTTCATACAGTATTACATTTCCCAATCTGTACTCCTAGTTCCCTCCTCCACATTGTTACCTCCAAACAGTTTTCCATGGTTCTTTCTTCCATGCCTGAACCAGCTTTTCCCTTCATTTTTTAATAAAAAATTAAATTGAGAAAGGTTTTGTGTTAATATTCACGATGTTAATAATTCATGTTAATAAAAATGGAAAATTAAAAGCAGCATGCTCATAGGTTAAGCACTGTAGACTGCTTCACCTCTCCTAACCCGCAGGAGAAATCAGCCACATCTCTCCTGATGCACTCTTTGCTCTAACAATTCTCTTTGGGAGCTTTCACTTGAAGCCTGGCACCTGTCAAGCTGCACACACCACCTCTGATGGGCATTTACCTTATACTTTATGGTGCCCATTTTATAAACCAGGGAGAGATAATTTTCCTCTTGCAAGAGTTACCTCTATTCAGTTACATGCAGAGTCTTAAAGATACAGACACTGATCTGTTGCTACATTGCTGGATCAGTAGTGCAACAAACTTTGCAGAGCTCCTTTGCATTTCTTCCAGCCTTTATTACTGTAGATGTGAGGACAGAATGGATTTAATTCTGCTGGCCTATTCCCCCTATTTAATACTTACACTCGACCTGTAGAACACCACAGTCATTTTGGATCAGAAATAAAAAAGATACCTAAGCAATGACTTAGTGTATCTAATTTGTCAGCACTGGTCCCAGTAACAGAATCAGAGCTTCTTTTTCAAAATTCTGCCTCCTGTACCCCATGCACTTCACTCAGAAAGACATTCCACCATGCATGCAGAAGCAGGACCAATAATAATGATATAACACTAACATACAGGAGCCTTACCAGGGACTGCAGCCTGGCACTATGGTCCAAATAGAACATGCAGCCCAGACCCCTCTCTGGCTTTGGGTCTCACTCTTTCAAGGAAAAATAAAAGCTTTTTCCCCTACAAGGAGCAGGAAGATGTTGTGTGACCTTTTTTATACGAATAACTACTATAGCTAGGAGCAAGGGAGCTCTCCCCAAAAGGGGAAGACTCCTCATCTCCAAAATCCCAGGGGAACAAACCAAAGGCTAGCTCCTCCTCCAAGCCAAGGGCCCCAAGACTCCTGAGGAAAGGCTGCACTGACCTTGCTGCAATGCACTCAGGAACCTGCATATGAGATGCAAAGGCACAAACCTTTGCCAGCTCCCAGCCTGTTTCCAGGACCAGACACAGAGAAGCTGCTCCAGCCCTCAGGGGAGCATCTGGGCAGAGGTGGCGGCTGTTACACAGCCCTCCCTTCCCCATACACCGGGGAAAGCACCAACTGCCCAGGCAGGTGGTTGGCTTGCAGGTAGAATTTGAAAGCCCCCAGGCTGAGGGGAAACCAGATTTATTTTCCCTTCTTCTCTTCTGCATAGATTGGGACAATTTTGGGCAGACATAAAGCAGTGACTCCAGGCACCCAGGTAAAAATACTCTTTCAGTCTCCAAAAGCTTGTAGTTTAGGGTGGCTAATTTGAACTACAACTGAGATTAAGGTCACTGGATGGCGTCTAGCAACTACAGCAATACACTAAGAGCTGCTTGTGAGAAGAACCTCAAAAATCTTTTAAAATGGCAGAAAAATTCTCCCATTCTCAATGTCATTTGATCTAGCAGGAAGAGGGAAAACAATAAACAAGTGCCGCAAGGTAAATCTAAACTAATTTAAATGAGAAATGAGTTCAGTAATAAGGCTAATTCACAATCGGAGCCATCTAGCAGTGAAATGGGTGATTCTCAGGTGCTTTTGGTCTTCAAATGAAGTTTTTGAAGTGGCAGTTCAGAGGAGCTCATGTTGTTGGGGTCTGCACAAGAGGAAAGCAACAGTACTGGGGGCTGCTTACTTCTGCATGAGATCCAGCGTTCTAACAGGGCTAGGAAAAAAGTGTAGTAAAGAGTAAGGGGAAGAAAAATTAAAGTATATAAACAAAACAAGTGCTATTACATTCCCAAAACTCAGGAAATAGGCTTTTTATTTTTATTTTCTTTATATTATATCATCTTTCTGATAGCTTCAATAGGTGTTCTTTCTACTATAATTTTTTCTCTTTCAGAGAGTCAGTATCACTGCAGAACAGAAAATGTTAAAGCACTGTATTATGTATGCACCTTTAAGTTACCTCTTTTTTTAAAAAAAAAAGAGTAAATGGAGAGAACATATTTGAACACATGACATGATCCATCTCTAAGTCAAGAGTTACTACCACGTCAGAAATTCCCTGTGGTAATACTAAAGACTAGCTCTCTAAGCAGACTGAAAGAGCAGATAATACTGTTTAAGCCCAGTGCTTTTACTTACAGAATATGCATCAGGTATCAGTGACACACCAGTTAAGTCTAGGGTCAGACACTTCCCTGGTGCAAAAAGTGGCTATTCTGACAGGTTCAGTAAAGATGCATCCACTCACATCAGAGCTCAGACACAAACAGACAAAATCGTACTTCCCCTGGTTTACACATACACACGAAACAGAGAAAAGAAATACCTTGTTTTCAGTCTGGAAAACTCTTCTAAACCACAAGAGTCTAGAGAATGTTTTCTGAGTACTAACACCGAGCCACAGATTTAATCCTTAGTGGAGTACTAAATCGTTTCTCTTCATCTCCATTCATTAGCTTGCACTCAGTCTTCAATATAAAAACCAAATCATTTTAGGATTATTTTCAAATGTAGTTTTGATTATGCATGAAATACAATTTCTTGGGTTTATATAATAAATAAATATTTAGGCTTGACACTCCTTCCTGGGTTGTAGATGCATTTGTGGAAATCCAGCAAGTAACAACATTCAGGTAGCAAGATCTGAACAGCATAAATACAAAGCCAAAAAGTGACAAGTGATACTAAGAAATTATTTACTTTATCTTCCAGTGTACAATTAACATTCTAAAACAAATATCCTGATCTGTAAATACTCTTTGATCAATTCACTTGTATTTCTTCTGTAACGTTCTCTTTTGAGTCCTCTTGTGCTACACACGGTGCTTGCTTTTCCTCATCAGTGTTCTTCTGTTTTCCTCCCATTAGAACAAGTTATTTTCTGCAGTTTTCTCGGCCTGCAAAGCTTCCCTGGGTAAGGAATATGTTGTGCACCATGTGAGCACTGACTGTGAAATCCTGTCAATACCCCAGAAGTAAATCAGCTGGATGGTAAGTAGGATCACAGCTGTCTATAGATTGAAGTATCAACTACAAATCCTTTGGCACAATTGCATAAGAAGATGATCTAAATCAAGTTATTTCTAGCCTGCTTCCAAGCAATTCTCTGATGACCTTTGAAGATGGGCAGGCCAAGACGCTTTCTGCAACATACAGCAAGCTGTGGGCACTCCCAGTCACGTCCTCGAGCGCTGGTACCTGCTATCAGCATCCAGGTGCTACTGAAAGGATAAAGACAAGATTGCCTAAGGTCCATTCCCAGTGGTGTAGGAAAAAAATTTGTTATTCACCTAGCAAGAAAAGAACCTGAGGTCCTGGTGGATACCAAGCTAAACGTAAGCCACCAGTGTGCCCTTGCTGCAAAGAAGGCCAACAGCCTCCTGGGCTGCAGTAGGGCGAGTGTTCTCAGCAGGTCAAGGGAGGTGATCCTTCCCCTCTGCTCAGCACTGGTCAGGCCACATCTGGAGTACTGTGTCCAGTTCTGGGATCCTCAGTAAAAGAGAGACATGGACATACAGAAACAACTCCAGCAAAAGAAAATGAAGATGATTAATGGATTAAAGTGTCTATCAGACAAGGAAAGGCTGAGACCTGAGGCCGCTCAGTCATAAAAGGCGGCTCAGGAGGGAGCATAAATACTTGATGGGAGGAGTAAAGAGAAAATGGCCACAAAGGGAAACACAGGAAGTTCTGTTTAAATGTAAAAAACCTTTTTTTATTATGAGTGTGCTTGTACACTAGAGCACGTGTTCAGAAAAGTTGCAAAGTTTCATTCTTGGAGATTCTCAAAACTGAAAGGACACAGCCCTGGACAACCTGCTCTAGCTGACCCTGCTTTGAGCAGGGGTTTAGACAAGATGACCTCCAGAGCTGCCTTCTAACCTCAATGACATGCTGATTCTTTTCCATGAAGGTACAGAACCGGAAATCTGTCTGCCTGCAATTCAACAGAGTTAGCAAGGTCACCATTAGTAGCAACTGAATACAAGAGTCTTGCATGATTTTTGTATTGATATATTTGATTGCAATGTGCAAAACAAGGAGACAGGTGAAAAAATACCTTAGCTACTTGGAACCTCACTCAAAATTGATCATATACTACACCACCTACACTACCTCTCAGCAGGATCTAGACACCGGATTTCTCTAAAGGAAATGCTTATAAACTAGACAAGGTTAGAAAGGCAGAAGGATGGGGGCTGTAAAGCATTTAAAACATGGGGTTTTCAGCCCTTTAAAGCTTACTTGATACCACACGCTCTGAAAAAAGGGTTGCAGCTGGCTCCAGGAATGTGCGCTCTCCACCACTGTCCATTCTAGTAAATTAACCAGTGACACCACTGTCTGGTCACTGGAACTCAGTTGCTTCCACCATCAAATCACCCCAGTGGGTGATGATTGTGGGATGATTGTGTCCTGGGTCACTTAACGCTTCCCAAGAAACTCCCAGAAAACTGGTTCTGGACTGAGTAGACACTGGGGGCTCTTCCCCATAGATGGTGTGAACACAGTCATCCTGTCCTGAAGAGCAAAGGCCCTTAGCAGCATGGGCACAAGCCATTCCTTACTAATTAACCTCAGTGCCAAATGATATTTGAGGAAACATCACTGACATCAACAAGGCACCATTACAGAGCCACAAACCCATCCAGATCTACTAACATAGTACCTCTGCTACACAAGGGTCTATTCAATCCTAAAAAACAAGAGGACTTACAGGATTCATTATCTCCTCCTGAAAAATAGAAGCATAAGGTGGTCTCTCAGAAATCTAAGATTCAGAAGTAAGACAAAATTATTTCCTCCCTTGTGAATTCTATGTGTCCACTGGTACAAGCCAGAGCAGTTAAAAAAAAAATTCCTCTGCTGTTTACCAGTTTTGAACTATTAAATACCTCAGTTCTCTTTGCAGTGGAAATGAGAAAAAGCAATTGGAAAGAGATGTTTGGTTAAGTTTTCAATGACTATGGCAATTTTATTAGATTTAATTTTCACTTCTAGACATTTGAAGGATTCTGCTGTTTTCAGACCTGTCTCAACTGTTACTTAATGCCACATGAGAAAGGTATTCCAATATTTCAAAACACTGGAAATGAGAAGAAAGAGAAGAGGTATAAATCCCTGGGATACAGTGAGGAACAACACGTTTCTTCAAGGAATGCTGTTTCTGTGAAGTCCTGTTAAGAGACAATGTGTGAAAAAGAGATGAAAAAGCAGTACTCTCCAAGTCCAATTTTGGATTACTTTTGAAGGACAACATGCTCATATCACATTGCACAAGTCAGAAGAGCTGTCAAGGATTTTTACACATATATGCAGCCTGATTCACAAGGACCATTAATTACAGTTGTAGGGTATGTCTATGTGAGTTCACTTGCATTTCTTGGGCACACCCCATACGTGTTCTGCAATCCTGACTTTTAAGCCAGTACTGATTCTGAAGCACCATCAGGTCACACAATAAAAATCTTAATGAATATTGGTCTCCTCCCACCTGCAAGTACAATTAAACTGCTTGTCCAGACTCCACAGAAACAGCTTTACTGCAAGAGCAAGAAGCGCATCTGAGAAAGAAAGGTCAACTGACAAAAATCTGCTATTTCTAAATCAAAAGATTTTCCAGGTTTTGATCTTTACCTAAGCACAATAATTAAAGGGATATCATTCCAGACTTGGGATAAACACCATGTGATAAAAGTAAATCACCTTCCTACAACTCAGCAGACTAAACTCCTTCTGCAAAGTAGCTTCTCCAGTATGAGAAAGCACTTGTTAGTTGCTAGCCAAGAGCCTCCTTCTGTTGCAAAGTGGCTGGGTAGTAACAGAGCTGCTACGGCACCGCTCTAACAGAAGCACGCACAGACATCTGTACGTGTCACAAACGTGGTCAATATGAAGACAGTCACTAATAGTTTGCACTGTTAAGGTTCCTGAATGCTACAAAGCTGTTAATAAGAAATATTCTTTGGAGAGCAGCCCTGAAGAAAAGGACTTGGGGGATGGGAAGCTCAACATGAGCCATCAGTGGGCACCTGCAGCCCAGAAAGCCAATTGTATCCTGGGCTGCAGAAGCATGGCCAGCAGGTCAAGGGAGGTGATTCTGCCCCTCTACTCCACTCTTGTGAGACCTCACCTGGAATACTGCGTCCAGTTCTGGAGTCCCTATTACAAGAAGGACATGGATGTGCTGGAATGTGTCCAGAGAAGGGCCACAGGATGATCAGCAGGCTGAAGCACCTCTCCTATGAGGACAGACTGAGAGAGTTGGGGTTGTTCAGTCTGGAAAAGAGAAGGCTCCGGGGAGACCTTGTTGTGGCCTTCCAGGATCTTAAGGGACCTACAAGAAAGCTGGGGAGGGACTTTTTAGGCTGTTGAGCAGTGATAGGATTAGAGGGAATGGATTAAAACTAGAGATGGGTCAATTCAGATTGGACATTAGGAAGAATTTCTTCACCATGAGGGTGGTGAGACACTGGAACAGGTTGCCCAGAGAGGTGGTGGAAGCCTCATCCTTGGAAGTTTTTGAGGCCAGGATGGATGGAGCTCTGAGCAACCTGATCTAGTGGGAGGTGTCCCTGCCATTGGCAGGGGGGTTGGAACAAGATGATCTTTAAGGTTGCTTCCAATCCTGACAGTTCTATGATTCTGTGATTCTTACTGCCATTTCCCACATTAAGTTTTGAGATTCACCAAGCACCAGACTGACCACTGTGAAAGGTTTATCTGCAGAGGTGATGGACATAGTCATAAAGAACCACAATGCCAGGATTTTAGAAAGGTCCTGACTTACACTCACACACATGCTAACAACAGGAACATTTGCATCTACAGAGAGAAGAGCATCTCCTGAGATGAGTTCTGACTTACAGCATTTTAGAATTGCCAGCTATTCAATGCACTCCTCAAGCCTGCAAAACCTTTCACCAAACACTTGCCTAGACAGGAGAATCAATTCAAGTCTGCTTTAAGGAGTCCCACAATGATTGAGGGAAAAAGCTTTTAGAGAGCTGAAGGATAGATCAGCACCCAGCTAACCAGGCTCTTAACATGGAAATGTTTCTTACTATGACTGATTTCTGCAAAGCAATCAAGAGTTCTGAAGCCAAGAGAGACATACACTTCAATATGGAGTATCAGATAATCTCTGTTACATGAAACAACCTCTATGAAATGATTTAAAAAAAAAGAAAAAAAAAAAAAAAAAGGTGTTTATAAATTAGTTTGCTTTTAACAAATTGATTAAAACAGAATAAGAAGTTTTAATTATCTGAACACCTTTCTTTGCTT
>JAAGNO010028314.1:7628-65716 GCA_033439905.1 Ceryle rudis | reverse complement strand
TGTGGTATGTTGGTCCGTTTTTGTTATGTTTCTGTGGTATGGGCGTAGGGAAAGGGTTGGTGGGGGGGGGGGGGGGGGGGGGGGGGGGGGGGGGGGGGGGGAGGAATTTAGACAATATACTAGCTCTGGCAAAGTTAAAATGATGGCGATAAGATATAAATATAGATAAATAAGATATAAATAATATAATATATAAATAATATATATACAAGATAAATAGTAATAAAGGACTTTACAGATAATATGGTACATGCTCAAATGCAATGTCAAATACTAATGTAATGTGAAATATCCTAGACGTATTTTATACTTTCCTGTACAAGAAGTGTGCCAGTACAAATTGTTTCCTCACCCTGAGATAGCTTATTAACAACCTTGATGCCCTCAGTGTTGTGATTAGTTTGAAACAATTTAAGTCAATGCTTTTGAGCTGGGGTAACACATTCGGACAAACTTCATTAACCTAAGAGGCTAAACCGTATTGCAAATAAGGCTTGAAATATTTCAGTAGCTTCTGTGGATGTCACAGAATAAATGTACTACCTAATACACATGCATGATGATATACAGCTATCAAATTCAATGTTTCAAGTCCTTTAGCAGTGTTACTTTATTCTGAAGTATTTTTGAAGGGTACATTTTAAAAGTGCATTTTGAAAGGTAAAATGCATATATGGGCAGACATTTTTTAAAATCCAGCATGCTTTTTTATTGTTACATGAGTAATTTATAACTAGTGTAGCTGACTGAAACATAAGTATTGACAAAAAATGAAATTAGAAATAGCATACATTGCATTTTTTTAATCTGTAAAGCAGTTTTTGTCCTTTACATGCTCCCCCTCCCCCTTTGTCTGAAAGGGGTGAAATGTATTCAGTCATAATAAATGTAAAAATGAAAGAGCCACTTGATAATGTATAAAACTTTTCACCATCTATGAAAAAGCTATGATATATAGATTAAAAAAAAAAATCTATGACTGACTGAAATGTAGCTTTCAGATGTTTTCATTTATAAGTTAGAAATAAAACTGCCATTAATTGTATTTTCAGAAAGGTTGTGAGGGGGTTGGAGAGTAATGATGCTGTGACTGAGGCATGTTCTGACAATCAGAAAATCTTGCTTTAAATCTCAAATTTAGGACCATGACCATATCAAATAATATCTATGAACCTCAGGTTTTTATCCATCAAATGAAATTGGTAGTGATTTTGGGGGGGGCTTTTTGGGGTTGTTTTTTTTTTTTCATAACTAAATGTTCTGGAGCAAGGTCTGTCTTGGTGAACTTTACTGTTGAAGAGCTCCATTGACTTCAAAGGCCTGCCAACAAAGATCAGGGCATGCAGAAGGTTTTTATGATACTTTAATTAGCATTAATGAGAGCAGGAGTTGGCCTTTATTATTTTTATAGTGACATAATGTGATGGTAAAATCATAACAGATACAGACAAAGAATCTGAAAACTTTTACTTTTTCCTCTATGCTTAACCCAAATGACTAAGAGAACACAAAGCCATGTGTTTCATTTCTTCCTCATTTGTCAAATTTTGAGTGGCTAGGCTTGAATTCTGTGAAAACAACTTTTCACAGCCCTGGAAAAAAATGTTCAATGTAAAATCTTGTCAAATTAGTTTTAATACATGACTTCAGTTTCATAGTATTCTCATAAACTCATTTTACACATATGCACATATCCACAAATTTTTAATGACAAATTCATTGCTCATAGCCTGTTACTGTGTTTAATAACATGCACTTCCTTATAAGCGGAAATGGGACTGGTCTGTGTTTTCTCTGAATTGATTGTATGTGCATATTTAGAAATTGGGGGAGGGGAAAAAGGGAAAATCTACAAAAAAAATTGTGTGTGCCAGTAAACCTTCTGTAAGAATGAAGAAATCACAATATTTAAACTATATATATTTTATTTTTCTCTGCTTTTAGGCAGCAAACCAGTAAGCAGTCTTCTCCTGAAGTGCCTCATTTTCTTGACAAACATACAAAAAAGGTACTACTAAGTTTATGTTCTAAAATAGCATCACGTTGTAACTTCAATTCCTGAGTCCACAATTCTGCAGTGTATTCATGGCTGCTTGGCTGCTTGGCATAGCCATCTGAACATGAAACCGTTAGTGATGTTTTGAAGTCTTTGAGACAAAAGCCTGCTTGCTAAGAACTTTAGTTCTGTAGAAAGACAGGGAGGTACAGTGAATAAGAGAATCAAAAGGCTGGAAATTTGCTGCTGAGAATAAATGCTAGCTGCTCCCTGAGGTGATTTGTCTGTGCACTTCACTTTCTACAGATGTTAGAGACTCTTTTTTAGTAAGGACCTGAGGTTCTTTGGTAGCACTTTGATATCCTGCTCGAATTCAATATGTGAAATGGAGGAGTCGCTCTGTGACTTGGAGCACAGCATAGTCTTTGAAGTCTGATCCAATTTTTGCTGCTTACCATTTGATGTTGAAAGGATGAAATGGAGAAAATGTACAGTTTTTGCCAGTAACTCTGCTGAGCATATGTAAGATTAAAAAAACAAAATCCCTTGGATGATGTACTTAGAAATGTTAAGCAGATTAATACCTTCCTATAGCTTTTTTCTAAAGACACAAATTAACTATGAGAGGAAATCAGCATACAGTGCATGCTATGATTTAAGTGCATGAAGAAAGGGGATAAATAAGTTAAATGGAAAAAGTAAACAAATGTTTGTGGCATGGGTGCTAAGTCAGTGCTGCTGAAAGCCACAAGAGTCTTGTGTAACTTAAATCTAGCATTAGACATTTCAGAGTTGTAGAAAATAAAAAGTTGCTCTCTGTGAGATCACAGCTCTAAGTTATCATGGCAGAGTGGAATCAGTACATTTCTTATGTGCCTAAACCAGCATTCTGTATTCCAGAAGGATTTGGATGAGATTTCTGCTTCTCCAGTTATTCAAAAACATTCGTTTGAAATGAATCATTCACAATCAATTAGCCAATCCCAGTCAGTTGCAGACCATCAGTTGTCAAGTCCCTTGAGATCCCATAAAAAAGGAGGTAAGAAATATAGTAAAGTAACAGAGATCTTTCGTTTACTATTTATAAGCTACATGTTGTCAGCATGTAACTTGCTTTATATATTGATGAAGTCTTTTAACAATCCCTTGGAAGGCAGGAAACATAAAGGAGCAAACTTTCTTCTACATATTTTCAACTTAGAAAGATAAGAAAACCCTTAAATACCTGCATTACAGATGCAGAAGTATAAAAATTTCTAAAATACAATTTCTACTAAAAATCTCGTTAATAATCTTGAAATATCCTTTCAATGAAATCAAATTGACTTTCAAGAGCTTCAGCTTTCCTTTGCCTTCCAGCCCCAAAACTAGAAGACAGTAATGAAATCTCTAAGTTTGGCAGAGTGAAAGGCAACATTTGTTCACGCACACAAAGATTCAGTCAGCAACACAGGAAAGCCTGCAATAATTCTACAGTATATGCGATGTGGGTTTTTATTTTATTTGCTGGTATGTTATTTTTGCCATGGTCAGTGACAGTTTAAAAACTCAAAGTAAAACATGATGACATTTTTTGAGTTTTAACTGGTTTATGTCTGAATCTTCTAGGAAATCATTGCCTGTGAGAATGTTTTTCTCTGTTATTGTAGGCATTGTGTCCTTGCAAATCTGTGAATACAGACTTTAATACTGGATCATGGAATACTTTCCACAGTTTACAGTGAAGCAGGTTGATAATGTGGTCTCTGTAACTAGAGCCAAAATATAAATGATAATACTTTAATTGCCAGGTTGTTACTGAAAATTAGGTGTTTATCATTTATGTGCCATACATTAAAATTTCTGTTTGTCTATTTAATGAGGCGTCTTTCATCTTGTAAGCCTGCAAATATTTATTTGAATACTTGAGCCCTGATCCTTCCATTTATGTGCTTAAATTTTACAGAGTTCAGTTAAACATTTTACAATCTAAAGGTAAGAAAATAAGTATTTATAGAGAGGTCCTTCTGTTACAGGAAACAATGCAAATTCTGTTGTGTTGGTCTTCTAGGCATAATGTGCTGTCCATGCTAAAACCAGAACTGTAGGTAAAAACAGCAGGTTGAGAAATCCATTATTCTCTCTTCATGCATTTCTGTCCATATGGGTTTTGAATGCATAGTGTGGGACTGCAGGGGATGTGTGCATTACTATCTTAAATTATTACATGTTAAACAATAAACCTGTCAAACAGAAATATCTTCATTACAGAAAATCCTCTTGAGGACAGCAGTCAGGGTCTGAATCTGTCATCCTTACTTTCACTGGATATTGTATGTTACCCTGTAACTAGTCTCCTTGAAATTAAAGACATTGTGTCTGAGGCAAAACAATCAGACAGAGTAAAGCTGGCAGAATTACACCCTTAGCAAGCATGCCATTCAGAACAATTACCCAGTAATTTAGAGAGACTTAAAAAATGTGAAGGCCACAAAAATGATCAGAGGGCCAGAACACCTCTCCTATGAGGAAAGGCTGGGAGAGTTGGGACTGTTCAGCCTGGAGAAGAGAAGGCTCCAGGGAGACCTTACTGTCGCCATTCAGTACTTAAAAGAGGTCTGTAAGAAAAATGGGTCAGTCTGTTTAGCAGGGCCAGTTGCAATAGGACAAGAGGTAATGGTTTTAAACTAAAGGAGGGTAGTTTTAGACTAGATATAAGGAAGACATTTTTTACAGGGAGGATGGTGACACACTGGAGTGGGTTGCCCAGAGAGGTGGTAGATGCCCCACCCCTGGAAACGTTCAAGGTCAGGTTGGATGGGGCTCTGGCATTCTGTGTTCCTATGATAGAAGAACAGAATTTGAAGAAGAGTTAAATACAACATTGATATTAACTATTTAAGAAACATGTATATGTAAATGAAAAATGAAAGAATTTCCTAGTTAAGCATGAAGATATTCAGATAGACAGTCATATAGATCACACTTCATTGAGCGACTGTTAATGAAGAAAACCTGTAAGAATAGTAACTTCCTTGGGTGCTTTTAAAAGCATGTCTTGCATTCAGAAATTCACATGATTTCACACAGTGCTCAATCTGTATTCAATCTGATTGTGTTAAGTATACTTTTAAGAAGAAAATACTGTTAGACTCATTGTGAAAATCAAGTGAAATAGCAAATATCTTTTTGGCATAAGAACATATATATGATAGATATGTGTTTTATAATGTTATTCATGCAAAAGAGCTGTCCATTAGGTTGATCCAAACAATGCAAAGGCTTTCTCATAGTGAAACGTTATTCTGCAATGTTAATTGATCTTGAATTCTCTTCAAGTTACATCACAGGCAGAACTAGTCTGTCAACTTGGTGGTCCACTGCCAATGGACCACTAGTGTGTGGACCTGGAACACAAAGGCCAGTGGGGAAAGGAATATGACAGGTTTCTGCAACTCGTCTCTGACCCAGTTATGAAGCAGTGTTGATGTTTGCTGAAGGAGTCTGTATCCAGGCTTAAGCACAACGGGAAGGACAAGCTGCTTATTTGTCTTGAGGCCTAAGTAGGTGAAGTTCTAGTGCAGTCAAGGGGGAACAGAACACAAAAGGGAAACAGTGGTTGATATGAGTTTACATATTTTTGTATTAATCAAGCAGACTATTCACTCATGTCTTTTTATCCAGTTGTCCAATAACCCAGAATGCCCATTCTCAGTAGTAGATTGGCAAAGAAAAATAGACCAGGAAATTACCACAAAGATCTTGCAAAGACTGTACACTGTAATTAATGCAGAAACAAAAGCCTCTCTTTCACTTCAAAAGCATTTATGCTGGTTCATGGAAAAACTGGGCACTATGGCTGAGCTGCATGCAAGTTAAGTACATGCATGTGCTACGGTTGCATAGAGTCACAGGGCCTGGTCTGTACTGCCCAGCTGTTCCTCTGGGTTCTGCCAGAATGGTGGGGCAGGTGTAGTAGCAAAGCCAAAGATTCCTTCCAGTGCTACCACTGTGACATGCTGCCTGGGCAGAGAGGAGAGTCCAGTCAATAGTGACACAAGCCAGAAGTTAATTACTCTAGTCACAGTTAAGTAGTGCTGAAGGAATCAAAATATAATCTCCATAAGCCAAGTACTGGTCTTCCCTTAGAGGAGATAGTGAGAACATTTGAAATTATTGATGAAAAGTGAGAGCTTCATCGGAAATTGACCAATGTAAGTTTGCCGCAAAAGTAAATATGACAGATTTTCTGAGCTGCAAAGGAAATACATTTGTAAAAGGAAAGCTGGTAGTATCTCTGGAATGACTGGAGGATGACATAGTTCCTAATGCTAACACAGACATTTTGAACAAGTGTGAAAATATGTGAAGAGTCTCTGGCCATGGACCTTGTCATGTGGGAGAGCAGTATATGTCTGCTGATGTTCAGTTTATGCCTTTATCTTCCTTTCTGGTTAAGTTATGCTTTTATCTTCCTTTCTGGTAAAGCAATCATAAAAATGTGATTTGGTGCTGGGCTGAGTTTGGAGAAACGTGTGAAGGTAATCACTATTTTTCACGCTGATGCAGGGGAATGAATAGATATTGAATCACAGATAATGAAATGTGTGAAGCTATTGCTTGATGGGGAGGAAAACTGCTGCTGCCCTCCTCAGATGGTACTGTGGACAAGTTTCAGTAAGGGGAATTGTGGGCATAGGAGACATTATTCTCAAAAAGCTACTCTGTGGTTGTCATCACATAGATGATATTTACAGATGATATTTACAGGTTCATCATCATAAACAGGAATTTTAAAATAATGATAACTTCATTAGCTTTTAGGTTTTAACTCCACTTTTAAAGAAGTGATCCAACTTTCACTCTGCCAGGACCATAATTGTGTTAAAACATAGAAACCACAGAGAATATACTTAGGGGGATTGGCCTTTACTTCAGAGTAGTGGTTTTTTGGAGTCAGACTTTCTTATGAAAATACTCTTAAGCTGCTTCAGTCTCTGAGCACTTAGAGTACAATCTTGATTTAATGTGTTGCACTTGCAAGTGAAAGGTGCTTAAGTGTAAGGAACCATCTTACTCTGCATAGTAGTTCAACATGGTAGGATAATTTTAACTTTGATCTCATTTTATTCCTATTTGTACCTTATTTCAAAAAAACATAATCACAGCAAAGCAATATTCATTAATAATTTGGAAATGGGAACACTTTTTATTCTTTGATTCACAGAAAGTCAATATCCTAGCATGACTGTAATAAGTATTATAGTAAAGAGCAGGCAGTATCTCACTCAGGATGTGGTGTCAAGATCTGGATGCTTTGTAACCAGCCACTTCACTTTCTGGAGAGAGGGATCAATGCGAGGCATTCAGCTGTTTCTTTCTGTGTAACTCAGCTTTCTGTTTGATTCCATTATAGCAAACCTTCAATTCTAAATGAAAAACAAAACTGCTGCTACACAACGTAGTGTGAAATGCTGCGTGGACTTTCAGCTAGTTATCATTTGCAGATGGGATGATACTGACTCATGGATGCTATTAATTTCAGAATCCTATCATTCAGGATTTAAAGTGAAAGAATTAGTAATATATTTAGAATTATTTTTGTTTGTTTAATTAGGAGTTCCATTTCATCATTTTTAAGCCCCCCAGTGAGACTAATTTTACACTGAAGGGATGTAAATCATGGAAAACTTGACTGTAGTCAGTAGAATTCTAACAGTGAGCAGAATTGGGTCTCTTGGTCATAAAAAAATGACATGAAAAAATCCCTTCATATCTGGGATTTAGGATTTTTGGGGGCAGAGGATTTGGGTTTGGGTTTTTTTGAGTGGGTGAGGTTTGAGTTGGTCATTCTTTTGCAAATAAAATGCAAATAAAATAGCATGATAATGGGACAGTCTGAATGTTACAGGAAGCACTGAAAAGGCCAAGGTAGTGTTACGTAGTATGATCTGATTGTACTGAGCACACTGTACCTGGGTGAGACCTCTGAGATCTCCACAGTAGTCTCCTACTACATACCACACTATAGCAGAGGAATTACTGTTAGCCATGTTACAGCTGAAGCCTCAGGCAGAGGTGTTGCTGATGTGGTCTGTTGCATAATAAATTTCCATTGAAAGGATCCTGCTACAGGAGTGCTGTGTGGCTTTTGAGCCACAATTTGACTGGGCATGAGCAGGAGAAAAAGTAGCTTCCTTTGTTTTTCTTTAAAGAGTATCACTGGATTACTGACCTCTTCATACCTGGGATAAATGCTGTGCTTTGGGCTTAGTAAGCAGAAATCATGTTTCTAAATCATTCATTTTACCTTACAAATGTGAAAGTAGAAATAATAGAAAGGAAAAGATAATTTTTAGGATATTTCTTGAGACAATAAGCTGAAAACAAAGCTATGTCTCAAAGCAATCCTTATTTTTTTCTATCATTATAAGAAAGGATTGCCAGAGTTGTGAGGCTGTGTATTTATGCAGATGGATTTCATTGGTGTAAGTTAAGCCTATTATTGTGCATTGCATTGCACATGGTGGGACCCTTCAAAGGCCCCAGGAGGGGCCATCACCTCCCATTCCATGAAAGCCTGAGTTTCTGCTCTCTGGATTTGTGCTGGGTGGGAGCCCTTTAGTTTCAAGAGCCAACAGGATGAGAAACACAGTACCTCAGTTTCAGTATTTCAGTTCTTCACCGTATTGCTCCAGTGTGGATTCAGAAAATCTTGAGTGTAAGTGAAGTCAGTTGAACCTAGTGTAAAGTTCTCAGCTAAGAATTGTACTGATGTTTGTATTCTGTTTTACCCATAGACACTTTCTGTTAAACCTTTTGCTACTCTGTGAGTAGCAACCTGGCATGATTTGCAGACAGCATTTTCCCAAAGTAACAGATACAACAAATCTGAAAAGGAATTGGGCTGCTGTTAAGTTTTTCTTTACTGCTCTGCTTCTTAATTGTTTTTTTCTCCTCCAATAGACAAAGACACAAACAGTGACAAGTGATAAATACAAGCTTTGATTTGTTAAACACATGTTAGTTCTATGTTTAGCCCTAGGCAGTGAATTTCATTATAGGCTGTTTTACTTCTTGATTGGTTATTGTGATTGTTTCCAATTCAAGAGGATTTGACCTGCAGCCATGACTATTTAGTATCAAAGGTGAGAGATAAAATAAGATGCAAGTAAACTGCAGATAAACTGCAAATAAACTGCAATAAAGTTCTCCAGAAACAGCTCAATACTTGTTCTATATAAAATAAGTCATAGTCAGCTCATAGTATCTGCATGGCAATAAAAAGAGACTGCAGAACTTTCTCATTGAAATACTGAAAAACAGTGAGAAATATGAGTAATTATGAAATGGAATAATATGTACACAATAATTCTGTGCCAACCCTCCCGATTTTAATAAGGGTTCAGTTTCTCCTCTTGGACAGTGAGTAGACATTATGTGTCTTTTGATCCAAGCTGGAGTTCACTTGCTCTTTCTGTCTTCATTTTCTATCCATGACATACAGGTTTGTCTGAGCAATTCTTCTTCTCATTCCTTTGTTGGCAGTTAAGCTTTTTATCATGCAGTACTTCAACATTCTGTTGTTATTTTCAAGTATTAATAGCTGGATTGCAGGTCTTTGTTTCTAGAAGACACTGTATGTTTTCCTGATTATTTACATTTTTACACTTCTTCACAGATACTGTGAAGAGAAAACACAGTGGTAAAAGCAGTAACATAATTAATGTGATGGTGACAGAGTTGTACCTGAAGTCTGGGATAGCTCAGAAACTGCTATAACAAATTTGTTTCTGAAAAGGTTTTAGATTTCAAAATCTCACATACTTCGCATGTGTTGAGATTTTTTTTTCTGTATTCTAGTTTGGGTAATTATTCTAGTGGATTGTGATTAGCTGCCAAAAATCATATACAGCTTAATAGAAATCCAAACCATATATTTAATTTGAATGGTTGATCAGTGTAAATTAAAAAAAAAAATAATATCTCTGACAAGTAAAGGACACATACTCGGAACAAAATATTTGCAGCCACTTATGTGACGATCTAGCTACTACAAGTTATTCACAGATACAGTTTGATAAATAGGTATTCCATTCATGAACTGTCTGTGAAGTATTTGGGTAGAAATAAATTACCTTATATCAGTTATTCATCAGCTCTGCTCATGACAATGATTGTATTCCTTGTCTCTCCATCATTACTTCTCTCTGCTCACTAGAAGTATTTTATATCTCACTTCTCTCATGGATAATCTTAGTTGATTATAACGGTTAAGTTGAATACAGCAATAGCAAATAGTAGCTTGTAGCAGTAATTGTGAGCTTGCAGAGGACATTTTTGTCCCCAGGCAAGGATAATCTTTCTTGAGGATCTTCCTTGCATATGGAGAGAATTATTGGGAGCCAGCTGTGCTCATGCGTTGGCTGATGTTGGCAGTGCACCAGAAGAATAATGCCACACTCCCACCTTCCCTGCTTATAACACCTTTCCCTCAAGGGAAGATAAGAATACCAAAATTACAGGAAGCATTGTTATTGCTGACAGTGGAAGGAAGAGAAGCTGCTCCTGTGTATGCTTAGGCAGGCAACAAGCGTATCTTAGCCACAACACAACATATGTAAAAGAACAGTTCTGTGAATACAAATATTTCTTTACCTGAAAATATCTTCTTTCTCTTTAAGATTCGTCCTGCTTTGTACAAATCAGTGTTATACATAGAAGCATAAGCAATGAACAGTGTGAGAAGGCAGGAAATGCAGCTATTTAATTACTAAGTATTACTCTTGCTTGCTGTGTTGGTCTGCCCTGGAAGCCAGGCTAAGTCTAACGGGGAGAACACAGAGATAGCTAAAAAGCTGAACAGCATCAGGAATACCCATGGAAGACTCGGTCATCTTTAACATGTCCTTCCTCATCTGGCCTTACATTTTGTTAGGAGTCAAATATAGACAATACATGTGATTGCCTGGTATTTAGGTTGGGGAGCTATACCAGCTCTTTACCTTTAGCTGCAGCTAGTTGTTTTTCTCTCTAGGCTAGGAAGTACATCTTTGGTTCGTTGTCAGTGGTTTTGTGAGTGTAGTGCTATTCTTTGGACTTCCTCTAACCAGTATGATTATGTTTGCCTCATGCACACACACAAAAGTCACATTCAGAATAAGGAAAAAAATAATACATTGTTACAGCCTCTTTTTGTAGTACTAGGATTTGCAAACACCAAAAGTGCCCTCCAGCAAAGTGGTGCAATTGTTTTTTCTACATTCTTTTAATGCTGTTCTTTACTGCATATTCTTAGTTACGATAAAGAGCATGACTATCAAATGAATAACAGTAAGCTTGTGGGTTTTAAAAGGCTTATTTGCAAAAAAAGTTTGCTGCAGCTCTACAAAAAAAAAAAAAAAAATCAAACCTGTGAGCTGTTTGCATAGCAGTGTATACAAGTGTAGTTCTGAAGAATCAGAACAACCAGCTGCTGTAGTTAAAAAACTGGTGAAAGGGATATTTGTATAACAAAAATCTTTGAGCTGTTGATTTGTTTACAGAGACAAGGGAATATATATGATGTTCAGATCTGCGTCCTGTCTCCCCTAACATCCCAAAAGAACACAGGTATAAGATTCCAGTTTGAGCTCACCCCTCATGTTTTGCTCATAAGACTTAGAGACAAAGTGATAGCAATTTCTTTCATCTGTTGTTGTCCATGTGCTTCCAATTAATTTTCCATTCACAAGAAACTGATAAATTTGAAGTAGTACTGCTCTTAATCTCCTCATAAGGTCTGTCCCTTGTAATGCTATTCAGAACAGCTGTTAGCTTGAGTCTATAGTATACAGCAGTTTTCTGTTTGCTCTATCAAGACTCAAACTTTGTGCATTTTGATCATTGATTTAGGGCCGAAGAAGGGTGAATTCCTCAGCTGCATATCAAAAGGAGCTTAACTGATTTAGAAAAATGAAATTTTACATGAGTAGATTAGATAGTTTTATTTGCAGTCTGTAGTCCATTTTAAAACATTCCCTGGGAAGAACGTAGTCATCACAGGGAGACACAGGCAGAGATGTCTCGGAGCATTGCAAATGAAGCAGGATTTTCATTATCACATTTCACCATCCTAAGCAACTTGTAGCCTTAATTTTTTTAATTCAAAGATTGTTTACATGGTAGTACCACACAGCAGCACAAGCTAATCATTGATACACATTGAAGAAAATCACTGCTAATTCACAAAACTCCCCCTTCTCTTCCTACCCACAAAATAAACATGCGCAATCAGAAAAGCAATAAGTATCAGGCACTCTGCAGCTTAAATGCCACAGCTTGCTTGTAGAACTGCAGTGGTTTATGGGTGACTTGCAAGGTTGAGCAATTGACCTTCAGCTTACTTCCCCCCCCCCAAAAAAAGTCATGTAGTTAAAAAAAGGAAAAGAAGAACCAACCAAACCTTTCCTTGGAGAGGGAGTATATGAGTAGAGCAAAAAGACACTGTCCATGACAGATGGAACCACGCAGAGCTTCACATATAGAGAATACAGGTGAGAGACATTGACAGGCAACACTGAGTAAAAATCAAGCTGGAAGTGGAGAAGGAATATACTGTCAAAGAAGGAAACCCATGGAGAGAAGCAGGATAGAGAAAAAGGATGAGTTTAAAAAGTGATGAAAAAAAGAGTTTAGTTTCAATAATGGCAGGATGCTTGGCAGGCTTAGCAGTGAAATCTGCTACTGCTTTCTGTAGTGTTGCTTTTCTCCTATCTAGTTGCTGAAGTTTTTCAGGGAAAGGTTTAATTCTTGTTTTAGAGCATTTGAAAGGAGTACATCAGTTTATTGCTATAGGAGAGGAATGGTTAAGTTATACATATCAAACTATTTCTTTTGCAGTAGTGCCTATATGAATGCATCATTAGTTTGCAACATTTTATATCATTTTTTTGCAAGAGTTTTTCATTATGCTTAGGAAGTGTATGTCTCTGAAAGGGTGGAGCGTTAATCGGTCCAAAATCTTTGAAGATGAAGAACATACCAGATGAAATAGGGGAAATTGTCCTGTGTAATACAACCTTTTCTTCAGTGACCCTTTTTTATTTCTTATTTTTGAATTTTGGAGGCTAAAAAAAAAAATACATTGTCACATCAGGAAAAGAGACAAGGTAAACCAGAGGACTCCAAATAGCACAGTCCGTTAAGCAATTCAAACAGATTTAAAATAATATTCCAGAAGTTAATTGAGACAAAAAAGTGAGGTTACCCCAGCTGGACTTCTAGCGCTTACAGTCTTACACTCTGTGCTTCACTATCCCATCCAGTGCAACCATACAACTATAATACCTTCTACCTTTTGGAAGTTACATTTGTAAAAATGTTAATGATCTCAACAGGATCTAAATAAGTCACTCTTAAACTGCTAGTGCACACTGGGTTAAATTCTGCCATAATTTTGTGGATTATAAGAGAGTATTAAACAGTTTGGTTTTGAGTCAAGTTTAGCTCTCAGGCAGTTTTTGGCATTGCAGAAAAGGATTGAAAAAATTTTCAGTTTTATTTCCTAACATTAATTTTTATTCCTCTGTTTGCCTCATCTCCTTATTCAGTGTTGGACCTAAGCAAGAGCTTAACATTTTTTAATATAAGGGTGTTTAAACTCATGCCTGAATTCATTAACCTATGACTTTCTGTATCTTATCTGCCTTTCCAAATGTACTGGGATTTTGGCAAGTGTTCTAAGTCAAGTTCTAAGTCAAACTTCACTTCTTGAAGTCCTATGACTATGCTGGGTCACCTGAAGCAGAACAAGATCTGTCTTGCTTTCTGGACATGATTCTTTAAAATGAACAGCTTTCAGCTGAATTGATAGTTGCTTTTAAGAGCAAGGGTCAGATCTATTTGAGTTGGCAGACAATTTAAGATCAGTGTTTTAAGGTCAGCCTTTATCAGTGGGTTAAGATCTTTTATCCCTTGATACTGAAAGAGGAAGTGTGTCCCAGATTGGTCTCTGGTTAGAGCCTGTAGCTAATGAATAAATAAGGAGGCTTTGGAAGAAACCATACTTTTGTGTTCTTCCCTATACTCTGTTAAACAATAAAGTAAAATTAGTGGCAGATGACATGCACATTCCCTCAGTATTGTCAAATAATTTCTCCAAAGACTTCTCAGCAATAATTGGCTGCCTTTGGATTTGTAGTTCCATTTACTTACATTTACTGTAGTCAGAAAAAGCCAAACTCAGAACGTGCTTAAAGGCATGATTAGAAGGATAAAACTGAGGCAAAGAAAGCTTGGAGGGGTTCTCTAACATGGAAATACCAAATTTTTACTGAAAGGTAAAGATGTGTAAATTTGGATTGACCGGAGGAACGTTGCTACCAGCAAAATAATAAACAAACATTACAAGATGCATTTTCAGTAGAACTTTGGATCAGTTTATTCAGAGTTTTGAAGTCATTTTTGGGACAAAAGACAACTACAGTTTCCAGTGCATTCAGTAACTCCCTATGTGACCATCATTTCCTGGTGTTTCAAATTTTGCCTTGGAAACCTGTCTACTAAGTTTGATGCTCAGGATGTAGCTGAGTTCTTCTGAAATTATCACTGGTACATATGATCTGTAGGAGAGCTGAGTCTAAATGTAAAAGAGGTTTTGTCTACCATTTCCTTTGCAAGCTAACTGGAAGACTGCAGGTGCTTGGGTTGGTGCAGGGCAAATGCCTCTCACCTCTGAAAAGGTGTAGCAGGGAAAGATGTCCTCACATCTTCAGAGGTTTCTCCAGTTCAACATCAATAACTGAAACTCGGGAAAAGGAGAGAATATGAGAGAAGAGAGAGGAGAGTTTCTCTTCAAGGACTGCAGCCTTTTATCCTAGTGGCTTTTGTTCAGGTTTATGCTGCCCTACCTTAGAATTATTCCTGTCCTGGGACAAGTAGGAACAAGGACACAGAGCTGGCTCTGCTTGCAGTGTATACATGCCTTCTGTGTTAGAGGTGTTCTCTGAAGAGGCCTCAGGGCAACTGTAAATTGGGCCTATTGTGCTCAACTTTGTCATGCATCCTCATGCTACACCATGAATAAGCATGGATGGTCTGTAAATCTAACCCATTGTATCTGGATTATATTTGTTAAACTAATGCTTGGGGGTTTATCTGGCTTTATTCATACCAACATCAGAACATTGAGTAAGAACAACAAATCAGAAACAAAAAACGCAAACATTTAAAAATATTTCTCCCACAGATTGGAGCCCCAAGTGTGTTTTGTATAAACAATTTGAATTGTGGCTGGATTTTTTTACCAGATTCTTTCCCCTGAAGGACCTTTTGAAACAAAAACAAACTGAGCAAAACAAGTTTTGGTGGGAAGGGCCTATGCCTGTTTTCTTGTAAGCTGATGACAAAGCTCAGAAGCAGGAAGGCAGCAGTGTGCTGGAATCTGGTGTACATTGTGTTCTGCATGTTCCCAGCTGACTTGCCAGGAGTAATCTAGAACTGAAACAAGGCCCTGTTTTTACTAGGACACAGGAAAAGAAGCCATCACTAATTTAAACCAGTTCAGCTGTTTGAAAACAATAGACCTTGTTAATATGATATCCTAATTGTGCCTTATTCTCATGTGATGTGTGGACCATGTTGCTGGGTCAGGAGGGTGAGAGTTTTTGAAAACTGTCCCTTCTCTTGTATGGCCCATGAAAGTAGGCTATATTCTATCACTGTACCCTCTGTCTGCTTCAGTGTGGGTATATGACATCACAGAGAAGGTGAGGAAATGGTTGGTTTCAGCACTTATATACTGGGAGAACTGACCAGCCATGAGAGGCTGGAATAAGTTATAGCCCACCCAGCTGTTCAGCATGACTCTGTCATCACACAAAGCCTACAGAGCTCAGCTGGCACTTGCAAAGGTGCTTATGAAGCTGTTTCCACTGGGATGGTCCAAGATTACTTTCATGTGAATGTGCCATGAGATTGCAAGGAAGGAGGAAGGAGGTTGAAAAAAATGGAAGGTGAGGCACAGTTTTGCTTGTAATAGCTGCTTGACTTTATTTTAATGAGGTCACTTTCATGAAATGCTCTGAAATGTTGCTGTAGGTGCTGTATCATTGAAAAAAGTCTCCTACCTGGAGCAGAGGTGAAAGTGAAGTTGAGTCCCACTGTTGAGTGTTGTGCTTAAGTTTCAGGAAAAGAAACCGGGTAAAAGTGGTACAGATTATTAATGGTATTGCTTGTCAGGCTTTTTATATAGTCTTAAATTTGAAAGCTACTCCTTTATTTCTAAACCTTCACATTTGCATCCCTTTGATATGAAATACTTGTGAACTAACTAGAGAACAGAGCTGTGGATTCGGTAGCCAAGAGATCCTTGATTTATTAACACATAGTTCCACAGACCTGTATGCAACTTCTTCTCCTTCTACATATGACAAATGGAGCAGCAAGAGGCAGAGGTTGATGATGAAGGGCCCAGCACTTCAAGGTATAGCAGTGATTATCCACATATCTTGGTTGAAGTCTGTAACAATCATTGCCTAAATTAGACCACTCAATGGGGGGGAGGGAAGAAGTTGGAAATCTGGATTCTAAGTGACTGCTTAGAATTAGAAGTTTGTAGCGTGGCTTGAACAGCAAATTGGGTTTAACAGTATAGGTAACTGAATGGTTGTGAACGAACTTCCCTATTTAAGTTTAAGACAAAGATAATATATCTGTGTTGTAAAATGGTAATGAGCAATAATTGTGATGCAAGTACATAAAAGCATTTAAGCTGCAATAACTAAGTGCTGCATTGTCCCCTACAGTGACATTAAGACACTTAAAGGGGAAATTTAAATTACTTCTAAGACATTCTGACACCTAGTTATCTGAACACAGTTGTGGATGTACAGTTGCTGTTTAGGTAAGTAATACTTTACTAGTGGTGCCTTTGCAAATAAATATGAGAAAAAACATTTTAATTTACTTGCATAGAAATTTCAGAATAATATTTGTGGTGCTTAACAAATTCCTGGAAGTTTAAGAACACCGAAGTGCCTTCTTTTTGGTGTGTGTGTATGACTACAGCCTGCAGATTTCTGTGAAACAAATGTATTTTTAGTGTAGTCTTATACAGGAGAGCATCTGAAAAAAAAATGCTTGCTTTGATTCAGCAAAATTAAGGAGAAACTACTGTGCACAGAACTGGCCAGTTAGCCTGTCTCTGCAGTTAGAAGACTTTGAAAATGTAACTGTACTGCAGATACATGCCAGCAAACCTCCTTGCAGGAAAGGCATCTCATCATAGTAAAGTACCTCTTAAAGCAGTATGCCAGATGGAATTAATTGTTCTGATCAAAAAAAAAATAGCAATATTTCTAGCTGAGGACTTTTATCAGCACAGATAATGATAAGAAAGAAATGCATTGATAGCATTTTCTGGTGTAGATTAGGCCTTAAACTAAACTGTTGTTCAAAGCAAGGGCCGAATTTCAATTTCTTTTACTTATAAAACCTTCACTGTCTTCTTAGGAAGCAATCTGTGGACCTTCTGTTTGGTGTGCACCCAGGGAAGTCATGGTCCATACACAACCATTTTACCATAGGATTAAAGAGCTCAGGCTCAGGTTTTCATTTGATATGAACCCTGCCAAACATGGCATCATGTGATTAAATTTAAGGAGGAGTGCTTTCTTCTCTTAGATGATATTTTAATAAAAATATTTAGCCCTGTAGTTCCTAAGAGAACCAAAATAAAAGGAAGTGCTAGAAATGCATCAGGCTACTGCCCTATATTCAGAGCTTAGTCAATACAGTAGAGAAGGTCTCATGGACTCAGTTAATTTTAGATGAGATCAGAAAAAATAAAAATAAGAGCAACTAAATAGACCCAGCAGTGCCAAAGTTACATGAAAAATGCTTTTTCTGATAGGGAAGAGGATTTTTTGTTTGTTTGTTCTGGGGCATGTAATGTAGTTGCAGCTGCACGGTGTCCTCCCTCCACCTCAGTCAGAGCATGGCAGGAGTCAGCCCTCTTTTTCACAGCGCTATTTTCTAAATTGCTTCTGAAAACTCTCAGGCATACACTTCAGCAGTATAATGTATGTAGAGAGATTTAACAAGCCTAGCAACAGATAAGTTGTTATATATTATAGGAAGATCAAATATAAAATGATTGGATAGGCTTTTGTTTTCAAACACATTTATGAACCATGTTCATTCAACATTGAATTTAAATGCTTCCCGTGTCATTGGAAATAACTTACAGTGTGAACACAGGTCAGTCCCATGTGTCCTTTCGCCTGTTGTTTGTATTGATGAGTCCCATAAGTTTCTTCTCTCTGTTTAACCATATAGTATTCTTCTGAGGCATTGCTTCTGGAATTAGCTCAACCTGTGAAAGCATTCTTCTCCTTCCAGAAATTAACCTACATGATCCCCTTTAAGTAAATGTTCTGTAATGGTCTTTGTCCACTTCTAATGTTTTTTTTAGGAACAGATGAATCTAAAGAGCTGCAGTTTACTTGGTCATTATATAATTCATCTAGATTGATCAGTTTAATATCTGATTTTTCAAGATTTCCTCACAATTCTGGAATTTTAGCAATGCAGATATTTTCCCATTGCCCAAGGCAATAATAGATGTGGTGTGCAAACACTGCTTTAAAAAGGATGTCTGTCTGCTGATTTACATATTTTAAAAGTATTAAGATCAAAAGTAATGAGAATTTAATCCATATGGCATGTAGAAGATAAATAGGAATATTAATACTGTATCAAATACTAATTAAAGGAAACACCAGTCCTATTTTTAAAATCTTGCATGCAGATGAAAAAGAAGTCATTGCAAAGTTAAGATCTGATTCTTAAAGAAATTAAGAATTAACAGTTTTCAACCATAGATTCTAACTGTGAGACTGGAGTTCATATGCTATGCCAAACTCTAGTTTCATGGTACTTCACAGTATCACTGCAGTATCCCTTTCTGTCAAAGCATCTCAGATGACTCTAAAACTAAAAACTATCACTAGCTTTATTACCAGCTTTTAAGATGGAAATTCTTTTTCATTATGGAGGAAAGCCAATGTCACCCCAGTCTTCAAAGAGGGCAAAAAAGAGGTTCCAGAAAACTATAGGCCAGTCAGCCTCACCTCCATCCCTGGAAAAACAATGGAGTGGCTCATTCTGGAGGTCATCTCTAGGCACATGGAAGAGAAGAAGGTTCTCAGAAGTAGTCAGCATGGATTTACCAAGGGGAAATCATGCTTGACTAATCTGATAGCCTTCTATGACATTGTGACTGATTGGATAGATGCAGGGAGACCAGTGGATGTAGTCTGTCTTGACCTTAGCAAGGCTTTTGACACTGTCTCCCATAACATCCTTGTGAAGCAGCTCAGGAAGTGTGGGATAGAAGAGCAGATAGTAAGATGGATTAAGAACTGGTTGGACAATAGAGTCCAAAGAGTGGTGGTCATTGGTGCCAAGTCCAGCTGGAGAGCTGTAACTAGTGGAGTCTCCCAGGGATCAGTGCTGGGTCCAGTTCTGTTCAGCACCTTTATCAATGACATTTATGATGGGACAAGTTTGCTGACGACACGAAACTAGGAGGAAGTGTGCTTCTGGCATGGTAGCAAATACTCAAAAAATTTGCTCTGGATGCACTGGAACTAGAATCTTCAGTGCAAGTGTCAGCCTAACAATCCATGCAGACAAATTAGCCCTAGCAAAACACATGAGATACATTTAGTGCATCATGATCTCTAAGACTGTAAACCTTTGGTTCTCCATTAAGTCTTTGCTATAAACATTAAAGGGTTGGAGATACAATTCTAGTAGAGGAGTGAGATTGCAGTGAAGAGTTACCTTTGAAATATGAGAAAAATAAACACCGAAAGCTTAAAACAAGTTTTGCTAATACTGCGGAGTATTGTGAGTGAATAAAGGGCATCATTTGCTGTAGCAGACTGAAAGACCAAAGAATAACAGAAAGAATTATTTTTCTTTATTTGTGCCTTGAAGGGTCTGTATACACTAAAGCTGTTTGAGACATAGCTGAACCTGCTGTAGTGGAGAGAAAGTCTAAAATGTTGGAACTTGCTCAGTCCTGTCCATTACTCAAACTCTAATTCTTTTGTGTAGGTCTATGGTTGCTATATGTTTCTATAGCTACTACAGTAAGTAGTTATCCCTATAGAGCAAATCTTACCCTCGACAGGTTGAGAAAACAGGCTTTAATCAGTGTACCATCTTCTAGTTTAAGGTGGTAGTGATTCTACTGTAGAAGACAGTAAAACACTCAGGAGATTGAATAAACTTCCACTGTTGCTGCTGTCTTCCTTTATGTCAGATCAGAGTGGCGAGGACAAAGTTGTTTTGTCAGTGGATCAACAAATTACAGTTCTTCTTCACCTTTCCATCCCCTTTAAAGTGCTACTTCATTCTAGAGGAAATGGTGCAGCAACGCATCAAGCAGGTTCCAGTGGTTCCACACATACGTGGAGGAAAGTTATCCAGGATCTGCCTTCTCAATACAAGAGGAAGTTTGATGTAAGAGGAAAAATGCAGTCACTAGAGAAGGAATGTAAAGGAGAGTGCTATAAAACATTCCTAGCTTTATGTTTGTAAAGCCAGTTTAGCCAGTCAGCCAGGATGAGTGGGGTTATAGACTCATCTGCTTCTTGTCCTCTTCCAGGAAATATTAGGTAGATGCAGCAATGCACACTGGTAGATGCACATTGTGCCCCTTCTTTACAATCAGTCTGAGGATGATTTTACACTCATACCAACCCCAGTTCATCTAGAAGAAGCTGAGCTTTGTCATGGGTGAGTTGATGGGGTTTTTTTCCCCAACTGTCATTTCAAATATCTGGCAAGAGTGTGTTGGCTCTGTGCTTTCTGTGGGGAACGGCCTCCCTGTGAAGGAAGGATGTGGTTACACCCACCAAAGTTGTTTTGTGGACTGCCGAGTGGCTGCAGGGCCTTGTATTCCAAGCGTGTTTGTTTCTGTTTCTTTTCCTGCAGAATAGCCCAGGTTGTGTTTTTAATAGTTCTGTGTATTTTGTAAAAGACCTTTTAAATATTAAATAAAGCTGCATTTTCCAGATGGAAAATTAAAACACAGGGGTACTTCATCAAATCCTTCATACAGTCTTGAAGCAATCCTGAAATGTTAACTTAAAAATCTATCTGCCTTGAAGCATTTTTTACATCAAACATTCCATGAAAATATTTTCCTCAAACTCTTGAAGTATTTCCAAATATTAAATGAGAATAAAGATGAGTTTTTCAAGTATTGGTGATGGTCTAATGCAGCTAGTGTCAAGTTCACATATGTTTGTTTAAAAAAAAAAAAGTAATTTAAACATTACAGTGAGGGAAGACTTGCCGGCATCACTTATGTCACCAGCACAGGCTGACACACTGTTGATGCTGGTTCATGTTCTGATAGAGGTGTCATAGACACCCCAATAAACAAGAGAGTGTCTGTTGATAAGCATCTTGACCTACAGAGACAAGAACCGAAGAGAGGCAACTAACACAATGAGTAGTATTGGAGATATATATACAGGAGTTCTCATTCTTTGCCTCACCAGATCATTCTCTCCTCAGCCTTATTTTGGTTTAGCTTTTGAAATGGTTTCTAGTAGCTATTAAAAAGCTTTCATTGCCCTTTTCAGAGATGGGGAAGAGCAAGTGGGTAGTGATTGTAAGAGGGATAATGTCTTGGTTTCACTGGCACATAATCACAGGCCTGCCATGGTCTGCAGGCCTTTAGCAGTTTGGAGTCAGCCAGAGCAACTCATACAAGTTGGCTACAGGTGTATCCCAGCCCATAAACATCATGCTTATTAAAAAGGGGGAAGTTTGCTGGATGTTGGGGGGTCTCTTGCTTAGGCTCTTCCTTCTCCCCACTCCTCTTTCTTCACCTGAGGACTGCTTTCCCATTTATTGTGACCACCATACCTTTGCTGGTCTAAGTATAACTTTGTATTGGCATTGGTATTAGTTTTGCTGTTTCACTAAATCTGTTTTCATTTCAGCCTGTGGGTCTTTTCTCCTTTTCCTGATCCCCTTTCCCTGCTGGGGAGGAGTTATCCAGTGATAGAGGAACTGCTATAGTTTAGCCCTGGATATAAGGCTAAACATAGACAGATAATCATCTTTTCCCTTCAAGACAGCATGATTTCCTAAAGAGGGGAGACTTTTAATTCCTGTAGTATAGTGTCTATAGTACCTGTGTGGATATATTTAGGATGTACTGTTGGCTTTGCATCTGTCAGATATAAAACTCAGCATGGATCAGCATTAAGGTTCATTTAGTGCCTTCTAGAAACTTACTGGGCAGAAGTTTGTTCTTAGAGTTTATTGTGGTCCTGGGCCTAAGTACTTTCTGTGCTTCCTTCCTTCATTTCTGTAGTTTTTATCTGGAAAACTGTGCTGCAGCTGGAGAAGCAAATTCACATACTTCTTAATACTTCTTAGCTTATGGGCTAAAAGATCTCTGCTGCTTTTAGTGGGGGAATCAGAGATCTGGAGCCCCTATCCCCATCATATCTATCTCTAAGTTTATGACAGCTTTATAACTGTCTTCCAAGAGGAAAATAAATAAAGCATTCTGGTGGACTTCTACGTAGAGGGGAACCCAAATGAATAGAACTGAATAGAGAAAATGCTCATCCTAGAGCACACACTACTTCTCTAGGATGGTGCCTGTCCTTTCTTAGGGTTATAGTTTCCAATCTGGTTGCAGGATAAGGTCAGTCTCCCACCAGGTCCAGTGCTGTGTCATAGAAATTCCTTTTGAAAGCCTGGGTTGTGCAGCTCCTCATACTTAGTGGTGTGCATGCTAGGCTCCTGTATTTGCTCTAGATCAGCACCATTGGGACAGCACTATTGAACTGAGTCAACTGGGTGGCTAAGGTAGCAAAACAGAATCTCAGAGTCAACTCGGATAATAAGAACAAAAACTCGTTCAAAGCAATGCTTGACACAACCATCTCGTCCGTACTTAGACAGATCTTTGCTGCACACACTATCAGTTTATTGGCCATTTTTGCACGTTTCCCAAAGACAGGATGCTCAGTACAGGCACTTCAGATTTTTATCTGCCTTTGAGAAAACAAACTTCCAGAAGTCTGTGACAACAGGCAAGTGTGTGATACAAGTGTTACTGACCATTTGTAGAACTCAATGTGTGCAAGCCATAGTGTGAGAATCTTCACAGATCTCTGAGCATAAAAGAGGTTTTTGAATGTGTTGAAGGGCCCCTGAGGTTCAGGCACCATCCTGCCTCATGCGGAGGATGTCGTAGCTGATGTCTTTCCCAGATGTTGCATGCTGCCAATTTCCAGGCCAGCAGCTCAGAGAAGCATCCTGCAATTTCTTTAGACTCCTCAGCTTGTGTCTGGGCACTGCAAGATGCCCCTGCCTATGTTTAGATTTATTGATTTGTGGAGGATGAAATGCTTAAGAATGCCAGTTCCCCAGGAACTTCCCTTAATGCAAACTTTGATGTAAAAAGTAAAGAACAAAGGTATCTTTCAGGAATGCAGGAAATAATGAGCCCGTGCTTTATTTAGTCACAGCTAAGGGAAAATAAAACTAGAAATTTTGGGTTGGTTTCAGCATATTGCCTTAGTTCCCTCGACCTACCAAATTGGGGACAAAGGCTTTTCTGCTTTTATTCCCATTTCACAGCAGGATTTCTGCTAAATGAACTTTCTGAGTGAGTTGATTAATTTCATTTCCTATCTGCTACGCTTTTTCATCTTTCTCTGATACCAGTCATGAACATACCTTTTAAATCCCCCTCCTTGTTGATGGACTGAAGAGTCTACACATCATCTCAGAGGACAGTTTTCAGTGGAAGTGCCAGTTAGTAGAGTGTTACTCCCTTCAGTGTTCACAGGTCATTCCTGTTACTACCAACACATCTGAGTAAAACACAAAATCATCTTTTCTTTTTTTTTTTAATCTGAGTTATGTATTGGCCAGTTAAGTTGCCAATACATGCCAAAGGAGAATCAGCAGCAAAGGATACAGTCTGCTGAATTTGGCTGAATGTTTAAAGATAGTCCTAGTGGGCTGTAGAAATTCCCATTTACAAAACACAGAAGTGTCTCTTCCTAACAGACAGGCTGGTGAGGGCATGGTATTTAACAAGAATTTGAAAAAAATATTAACAAGAAGTCAAATACATAACAGTAGTAACCTATCATTTCAAAACTATTTACATGCGAATAAATGAGATCAGTGAATACAGCTAATTACTGGTTCCTGAAACAGATTAGAGATGGTGACAAACAGGCAAATTAAAAAACAGCTCAAATGACCTATAAAATGACCTTTCACCTGCAATGTAATGACCAGGAAAATAGCAGTATATATCTTCTTTGGAGCATCTGAAGTTTGGAATGTCCCATCAATAAGAGTATATGAATGAGGACTTTGAAAAAAGTTTTCCAGAGCTCAACAGAACTGTGGCCACTTTTGTACCTCCAGTAATTTGTTGACCTAGGCAGTTGCCTGTGCCTTGAGTTGATCACATGAGTAATGCAGCCACCCAAAATGTACCCAAATTCTAATAATTACATCACAATTTAATTTAGAGCATTTAGATGAGACTCTTTCATTGCTGGATAGGTGTTTGACCACTTGTGTTCGGCACACTTACCAAATCTGCTCTGTAAGAGCATAAAAACTGTTGCTAAATTGTGCAAGCATTTTCCTCTCCCACTCCCTCATCCAGGGATTGGTGAACTGCATAGGACCAGGAATTACGAGTGGAAATCATGGATCTCATAAAACTAAGGGCTGTAAAGGCATCACCTAAAACTGCTGTAGAATGTAATTGCCCTGATGCCCTGGGGATGCCTTATCAGCACCAATATGCAGCTTTGTATATATGAAACTTTTAAAGCAACTACAGTTGTTCTTCTGTCTTAACATGATTCAGAAAGCTAAGCACATGCCCTCTTCACCTTGAAGCTTCCCTCTACAGGGAAAGCTTTCCCTGAGCAGACTTGACCAGGGAGAAGAGATGAGGATGAGCCTGTGGATCATCAATTACAAATAGCCAGGACCAAAAAATATTACTACTGCTGCTCCAGTCCAGTGATAGAATGGCAATTGCAGAGAGGCTGCTTCCTAACCATGTCTTCTGTCTGTGTATGGAGGGCAGATTTTATTTCTTCTTTCAGTCCTCACATGCAAATCCCAGTTACTGGGAATTTGTTCAGGAGAAGGGTGAATTTTACCCTGAAGGAGTTAGGAAGTATTATAGATTCAACATACGGGACCATATGTCATTGTATTGTTTCCAAACATTTCTTTTTGAGCATTTTCCCTTCAGACATCTTATTTCACCACACATTGTCTAAAGAAGGGAGTTTCAGATTCCCATTTCTTTCATTAAGCTAGTGTTAAATCTATATCAGTTTTATAATACTGTTTGTCAACATTATTTCACCTTTGCTTCAAACTTGCACACTGTAAGTGTGGTTCAAGGCAAGTGCTTTGAATGATTTGTTGTGACACTGTCAAAGTTAATGGTGGAAACAGAGAATACCAGCAGAGATGGTCCTAAACCACCACTAACACAAAATACAGATATTTGAACATGAGTCTAAATAAACTAAAATTGGAGATGGGTAGATTCTGCCCTCTCCTTGCTATGCAAATCAATATCCTCATGTAATGTAAATTGAACTCCTCTGTATTCCACCTTTTGCTATGATTTTCTACTCCAGCCCTGGAGAAGAACTCTGGTGTCCAGTGACATCTGTTCGAAATCATGTTTTGGAAAAAATGTAAATGCAGAAAACTTGAGGTCAGGCCCAGACAAAGTGCTGGGATAGCTCCCAAGGCCTCTCTCCATCTGGGATTGTTTGTCAGGAAGGCCCTCCACAATCAGAGCCGTCATTGATGGGTGGCAAAAAGAGACCTTTCAGATAAGGTTTTACATGGATTTGTTAAAAGGCATTGTAAGTATTAAAGCCTTTTGCTGAGATCCCTGTCTGTAAACGTCTGTGGCTAGCTGGGTGCTGGCCTCCTCTGAAAAGAAGTGTGTGCTGGGCTGGGGAGTACAGAGACTTCAACCTGTCCAGATGAGTGGAGATGGGTCTTCTGTGACCATTAGAGAAGTGTTGGGATAGATGGCTCCAGCCTCAGCCACTCACACATGCATTCACAGTTTTTCATAATTATTTTTCATTTCTGACAGCGTCAGACTGTCTGTCTGCACAGGCCTGCATATTTCCTGGACCTTTAATTTATCAGAATTGCCTGATTTGACTCAAAGTTTTGCTGAGAGATGATACCTTCACATCGGACTTAGCTGAAGGCAGCTTTGCAGAAGCAAGTGCTAAAGGCTACAGTCATAAGGGAGTTGAATGCCTGAAAGAGTCCAATGAAATATGCACAGCTGACATCACCAGACCTTAAATTCACAGGTGCATTAGAAAATTGCCCTAGACACAGGATAGCTAACTTCTTAGTCTCTGTAAGCTCAACAGAGCCGCTTTTCATTTTCCTATTCTAGGGACTGGGATCTTTTAGCACCATTCTCGGCATTGTTTCCCTAAGACAAATAACCATGAAAATTGAGCTCTGATGAAAAAGCAACTGGGAAGCAGAGATGTCTTAACTAGAAACCAGTTTTAAAATGTGGAGTTGGCATACATTTTACATTTTTATCGAGTGTGTATTTACCAATTAGTCAGCAGCCTGAGCCAGTGGATTTAATGAACTTCATGTGATTTATGCATAGCTTTTATTAATTATGCCAATAGGGATAAACGCTGGATACAAATAAATGCAGATGTCTCACTTCTTTCCCCTTCAAATAATACTATTTCTTGTCATTAAACTACTTTTTTTTAACTACTCTACATGTTGGAATGTGATAATTTCTTACCTTCGATACTATTGTCCTTCCAAAGGTAAGGCTCAAAACTTTCACTGACCCATATTTTCACTGGCCTGGGCTATGCCTAAGGCAGATACAGAAGTTCAGAGAAGAAAGCATTTTCTCCTTCTCCCCTTTCTCCCATCAGTGGTATGTACATTAAATAGTAAGTAGGCCACAGATACAGAGAGCATGTGAATGACTTGAGATCCTGGTAATTTGAGCAGTCAGAGGAAAAGGGGGCCAGCACCTGGCTTTCAATCTCTGTTTCAATGAATATTTAACTACTTTATGCAAAGTGGGACACTTTCAACAAATGAGGCTGAGAGAAACCTACCTAAGAATATTTTCTAGCCCAGCAGTTAAGTTACTCTCCTGAGAAGCATGATGTTTGGGTTCAAGTCCCTGTACCAAATCAGTTAAAGGAGGTGTTTGAAGCTACATCTTTCACAACCTAAGAACATGGCCTAATCACCGAGTTTTTGGATATCAGGGGTGGCAGCACTACCTCCTCTGTTTTGGGAAAGCAGTCCCCTTGTGACAAAATCAAAATGTTTTGTTTTTGAGATGCCAGAATGAATTGTTTCAACCTCTCTGAAGTTTTTTTCATGTTATTTCAGCTGAAACTTTTAGCTAATATGACCTGAATTCACAAAAAAAGTTTCTGTTGCCCTAAAATTCCAGTATGAGTGAAGAAATAATTGAATAAAAAAGAAGCCTGACTAATTTCTAATTCAGGTGCAGTTACAGTTGTCTGGTCACGGCACTTTCTGAAGAGGTCCCATCAGTGGCTGTGCTTTATAGTTTTTGTTGGGATGCTTCTTTTCCATGTAGGTGGAAATCTCTCCCCTTTAGAAATAAGGAGGGCTCTGATCTTGAGTACCCAGAACTGAAAGCATATTTACATTATCCTGGTGCAGCATGCTAAGGGCCAAAGATTAAGAACACATTTCAGAAATCTTTAAGTATTTTCACCCATTAAACACCATTTGGAGCTTATACAACTAAATACTGAGCTATTTTTAAAGATAAAACCCCTTATGCGCATTGGCATGTCTAGTGATATTGTTTTATTGACTTTGTGTGCTACTTTAATAGTTTTCCATGTTCAAATGCCGGTAATCTAGAAGGGACTTTTTGATACCATCAGTGTTATTGACTGTTGGGTTTTTTTTCCCCATGGAATATGGGCAATAAGCACATTTTTCTGATGGATACTAAATTAAGTTGCCATAGTTATGGTTTTATTAGATGTTAGAAATAGGGCTGGATGCCATCTTAGTTACACCTGGCAGTAGCAGAGCAATTCTTATCCACAGGTTTGTTTATCATAAGTTCTTTAAAAGGTTAAGCAAAGTACAGTTGCAGACAGGACTATTGGTTATGTCTCTTTGGTTCTACATGAAGTACAAACTTTGCCTCTTCTTCAATGATGTGGCACATGACAGGACATGAAACATTTACTTCTATTTTCATCATCCACAAATAAAACTAGAAAAGGTAATCAGGTGTGCTCTCAGATCCTTGGTCCCCTCAAACTCTCTCTTACCATGGTGTTTCATCACATCTGGCTCTGATGGGCTCAACTTTCTTTCTGTGAGCCTGGATTCACAGCCAGTGTTTGGGGACTCAAGTCTGCTGTTTCTTGTGTAAAAGGGGCAATACATCATGTAGCTCTTCACAATAGGATTGACTATCTTTTCTTTCCCTGCTTGTGTTGAGCTTTAGTGAAATAAGTAATGATGCTGTTTAGAATGTCATCATTAGACATCCGAATTTAACACTTCAGCAGAGATGACTGGGAAATTCAAGGCTCATAAGGCTGACGTTGCAAATTTTCTGTATGTTCAAACTGTTATCCTAGTCCTGGCTGTCTGCAGCCATGGTGGAAAGAGAAAGGGCAAGTGTAATGAGGACATCAGCCCTTTGCTGGCACTGTCAGGTGGTACAGTTACCTTCTCATCACCTGCCTGCTCACATCCTGCACTGCAAGGCTTTATTTTGAAACATAGTAACTAGAGCCCTCTTTCTCTAAGAAATAAATGCACAAAACATAAGGCTAAGTCTTCATATACCAAAACAGCTACCTAAGGCGTTTTGTATCTCTGTATAAACTTTTCAGATCAAGTCCTAATAGCAGAGGCACACGCAGAATGCAAAAAAAAAAAAACTATGGTAAGTGTAGTTAACCTCTACTCTGTATTTTAGAAATAAAAATAAGGATTTATGGTTCTATGTAAATAATGTTGCACTTTTTGTACTGTGGATTATACTGAATAAAGTGATGTCAACGTAATGACGAAAGAAGGGTGATCTGTTTTGAACAAATACATGGTAGAGGTTGACAATAATAAAAAGGGTTAAACAAATAACAACGTATATTTTAAAGAATATTGATCCTGTTCTACAAGGCCTCACATGATCCATAACACTGAATTCACATAGATTGCTGGCACGAGTGAGTGTTTGCAGTAAAAACTGAAAAACTTGGTTTGCTGTATGTGGTGTTGTAGACAGTTTTCTTCTAGGAAATTGCATCTTTAGAGAAGAAGAAATATCTTTGGTGCCTTGTATTTTTGTGGCTGTTTTTCGAAGTTACAAATAGTGCAAAATCACCTAATCACCAAATGAAATGTGTGATGAGAGGGAGATACATTCCTGTCACTCTACCTTGTGAAAGCAAGCAGTGATCTACCGTGTGAAAGCAAACAACTGTAACTCATGGTCCACAAGTCACGTTTCTTTGCTTTTTGCTATATTATAATTTAAATATGTTTTTAAAATATGACATTGTTATGGGCCTCTTTGAAGTGACTTAAGTGTTTTGTACATTATTTGAAAACATACATTTTGCTGTTTATCTTCAGTTTGCCTCTGTCTGCCCACCAGTTTCATATTTATTTAGACAATACTGAGCAGCTACATGTGGAATCGATACTTTCCATGAAAGCAAAAGTTATTCTTGTGCTTATTTTATTGAAGAATCTAACACAAGGATTTTTCATCAATGATTAGCTTAAGTGCTTCTACATGTTATTGTGTGGTTTTAAAGAGTGTATGGCTCTCCGTTATCTCTGAATTAAAACTGCTTCATGAGTTAATTCAAGTATTTTGTAGATAAGTGCTGGACCTTTGAAATGTATTCTATCTTCAGTGCTGGACCTTTGAAATGTATTCTATCTTCTACAAATGAAAAGAAATGCCTGTTTCTCTCTTCCCGGAGCCTTTTACGTTATAGGGCCTTTTAATAACTGAAATAATTAAGACAGTCCTTTCTAAAGGGAGGAGTTCAAAATTCTATCATACATTTCTTTTTTAAATCATATTTCTCTAAACTGTATTAGTATCACCGTGATTTTCTGATACTTTACATTTTTCCTTTGTATTCATATGCTTAATGTTGGGGTTGGCTTCAGGGGAACTCATAGTGAAGGTGTACTTCACTGTTAAGTGTTTTCAGGATATGAGCCTTTCTGCTGGGGACAGGATATTGTCATTATTATTATGGTATTTCTTCAGTAGGAGACTTTGATGAATCTCTTCACAGTAGTAAAACTGATTTTTAGGTTTTGTCTCCATGGGAAAGTTAGTATAGAATAAGCCATAATATAAATTTATGATATAGTGACTCAGTACATGGTAGTGCATTGCAAAGCTGCTTAAGCTAGGTGTGAATCAGACCCTGGAGGTAGCATAGCCAGATGAGTGCAGTGCCATGTCTAAACTCATTAGTCCTACTGAGAAGCAGGATATGTTATGGAAGAGAGTTGTAATAATATGGCCATACTTCTCAGCTATCTGAAACAGATAACTCAGAAGTGGTGTTCCATGGCAATAGGTTGCAATGCACTAGTTTATTCATGTTGTAACTCCCTGTGGTCCTTTGTAGGTCATTCAGACAAGGAATTAGTGCACAGTAATTAATAAAGTGTTAATTCACAACTTTACATGCTCTGCAATACCCACAGACCCAAATACAGAATCAAGACACAACAAGGATTTGATGTTGCTATATCACAAGCTATTCTATAGGGAGGCATTATTCAATTGCCAGCCAAGAAACTAGCAGACTTGTAAGAAAGGGGTTGAAAAAAAAAATCAGATATCTATAGTAGTTAAGAGGTGGAAAACATGTCCAAATCAACTCCCCCTCCAAATTTCTGAAGTCACTTAGGCTGCATTTTCTGGAGTGACAAGAAATTCTGTGTGCTTACAATAAGATACCATACAGAAACCTGATTTTCCAAAAGGAGTGAGCTGTAATGGTTTAAAAATCAGCCCTCCTACTGCCTCACTGGTAAAGAAGGATTTGTTAAGCTCTGAGGAATAAAATGTCATCAAAGTCACTAGAATTAATCATGTATTTATGGGAAAAATAAAAAATCCAACTAATTCTGTAGCATTTACCGTTTTAAAATAAGTGACACTAAAGTACAAAGACTGTGTTCAGAAGGGAATGTAATACAGTGAGCTGATGTACTAATGCAAGCTGTGCCCTATGTCAAGAAAGAGGATTTCAGAACAAAACAACATACACATAAGCAAGTCACTAATATCGGACAGTCAATTCAGTTTATTTGTACATGTGCAGATATGTGTACGTCTTCCTCAGCTCCCATGAGCTGAAGTCTTTGCCAGATTTTTCCTTACATGCTTTTAGGAAGGACAGGATGAGTACACTCCCCAGACTCTTACTGCAGGTGATGTGGCTAGGTATCATGAAATACATATCCTAGAATTACTTTATGAGGATTGAGATCCCAGTGTCAAAATTATTGCAGACCTCCCTCAGTTTTCTTTAAATACATTTTGTACATTTTGTGAATACACTTTTCTACAATTGGAAGCTCCTGTCTACCTTGACAGGATGAAAGGTAATAAACTGCACCTCTGGAAATAATGACCCCTTATTTTTTAACGTGTCTAGCATTCTACCATGAGATTCATAATATAAGCTCTCAGTAAAAGGTTTGTGATTTGGATTTTGAAGGAGGAAAAACTCAGGTACTCTTTCACAGGATACAGACATCTTTAAAGTTTTTTTTAGTCCTACTTACTTTTCTAACTGTCATTGAATAGCTTGCTCATGCTTCAGTTTCTCTTTCAAAATATTTCCTTGGAATTTACTGGCCTGGATTTGATTTGTAGATCACTTGTGAACCATCACTAATTGTAGGTCTAATGTTAGGAGCCCCAGGAGCAATTAAAAATCCCTTAAAGGAATGAATCCCTGGAGCATATAGGTCAGCAGCACTAGTTTCCTTTATCCATCCAAGATACCTTCTTTACTTCCAGCATTTACAAATGTCAGCCCAAATCACTGCAGCAACACTGGGAAGCAAATATCTAACTAGTGGCATTTTTGCAGGCTTCAGTCAAGCTTTCTTTAATACTTCCTTCAAAAGTTACTGCTGCCTGCTACCTTGAATTCAGAAAAAAACTTCTTTCTTAATGAAGAAATCTACTGAGAGTTTTATCTTGGGCTTCTACCATTTATTCTTTGAAATATATGCTGAATCTGCTACACTCAAATTTGAGATACTAGTTGTATCAATATGGACCCATGGTTTCAAGCCTTTAGATATGCAAATTGTGTTTCTGTAATGAACAAAACCTTAGAGACCATGCTGTTGTGGTTCCACAGAGCCTTTATTGCGCCTCATCATTATGCTAAATTAATACAAATTTCCTGTGTGTCCAGAATTCAAAGTCAATCAAATGGCTTAATCTCTGAGGGTATGGGATAAAAATGCTATTATTACAGTTTGGAAGAAGGTGAGGGATTACTTTCAAAAGCATCCAGGCTATATGCTAGGACAGCAACTCTGAAACACAGGCCCGTTACAAACCACATCTTAACTGAGTATGAACTTACAGATTGCCTCCTGCCCTACTTTTGATTGCACAAACTAACTCTCCACATTTGTATGATGCATTTTTGGCAACATCAGTAGTTGGCTTTGTAGAGAAACTATATTAGAAAGGTATTTGTGATTTGTTACTGTTCCCTAATGCACTGAATGTTTTGACTTTTTAAGTTAATCGCAGTGTTTACTTTTTATGTTTGTTTCATCTTTTTCCCCATATGCTTTGCTTTTCTTAGCTAGGATCCACAAGATGAATCAGTGCCAAGTGTCCAGTGAGTTTTCTGAGGCATATTAGCACATGATATGCAGCTCTTGAGATACACAATCTGCAGTTTAAAAACTTTTGCATTAGCAGGTCCAAGTGTGCTTTGGAGAATATCTCTAAAAATGATGATACTGTCATGATATTTAGGATCTGTACTTTCAAGCTGCCAAAGCTATTTAATCAAACAGATTGACTAAATCATCATCCTAATTATTCTCGGAAGCAATAGCTGTCATCTTATTGTGGAGAGCTAATAATGAGCAGCTCCTTTGTTGATGCTATGTTTGCGAGGGGTTTTTGATAGCTTTTGCTCCTGAACAATTTTGAAAATTTCTCATAGCTCCAACATGAGATATGGTTTCACTGTGGAAGGCAGGGAAGGACAGAACAGTTACTTGAGGTTCTTTCTAATCCTGTGTTCTTTAACTTCACTAAACAAATAAATGGCACCAACTGGCAGAGTTCCAACCATGACATAATACTGATGAGACAAACCTGCATCATGGCAAGCCTCTGGGTGCACAATGTAGGTGTCCCAGTGTTTCTGCTTCAAGGCTAGTACCTCAGACAAATACTTACAGAGAAGGGAAAATGGGGCTTGTCCAATAAGTTAAAGAATGTCTGCTTTCCTTTGTATTCCCCTTTGCATGGGACTTCTACCTTCCAGAAGTTCAGGCTGACCTGGTGCAGTGCTGACAAAAAGGCAAGTGTAATACAACCATCCTGCCATAAGCAGTTAGTTAAACTTGACCTTTAAATTGTATTTGCATTGAAGGCTCTGATATGTACCTTGTGAGGAGTTATCTCCACCTCAGGTTCAGGTGTCTTTTGCATATTTGATCTGCTTGAATTTATTTTAAGTGGATTTCTTTCCTGGTCATTTGAATGGTTAGCAACCTTGCAAAAAAAAAGAAAGAAAAAAAAAAAAACAACACAACAAAACACCGTAAGAAAGAGTATTTCCGTGCCTATCTAAGTCTGTGTAGCCTAATTTCATCTCTCTGACAGTAATCAAGAGCAAAAGCCCAGGATATAGTACAGAAGTAGGGCAAGCAGAGATATCTGCCCAGAACCCTCTCCAGCCTAGCATGTTTTGTGACTCAGGGATTTCCTCATCCGGAAGTGATCTCTTTGTGTTTAATTGCTCTGAGTAGGTTTTGCTCCTAAGAAATTCTTCATTCGCTTATATTGATTATATAGCATTGTTCAAACGGCAAGAGAGACATCATCTACCTCACACGATAATGTAAGATAGCTACTTCTTATCACCTAGTGGCTATTGGATTAAGCCAGTCTTCTAAAACCAGGAAATAGGTTGTTATATGTCGTGATTCCAGCACACCTGAAACGTCGTGACTCTCATTAGTAAATGTCTCTTCTGAAAAGATTGCAAGAATTAACCAAAAAACAGCTTCCACAACCACCTTAGTTCAAGTTTAAGGAGGGGAAGAAAATAACAATCAGTTAAGTTTTCTTCGTTGTCCAGAAGTAGTTTCTGCCATCCAGGATGGTTTGGCATGTTTTTCATGAAGTTATAGTTGTAGTTGTGTGAACCTCTTGGGCTCTGACTGGTTAGTTAACTGGTTGCCACACCTCTGGAATCCACTATTGGGTGTTATTACATGCAGGGCATATGAAGGGTTGCGTATATTGAATATGTATAGGAAGACATGTCTTCAAGGACTGTACATGCTGTTTTGCTGACAGGTTTGAATCTTACCCATGTTAGTCACTGACAGTTTAGTTCTTTGGTACGTTTTGTATAATCTCTGCCTTTCCCCTCTGCAGTTAAATCACTCACAATAGAAACTGAAAGAACTGACAAATACTGAAAACTCAGAATTGTGTTGGAAGGGAAAAAAACAGCAAAAGCCAAGGCTTGTAACTATTTATGGATCTTGTTTCCCAACAAAGTGTATCTAAAAGCCATTGTCTCAGGGTTCAGAAACAGCTAAATGATTGATTTCACATAAAATATTTGTTGTTCTAATTACAGTATCATCTGGATCATTGGCAACAAACAGATGCAAAAACAGCCTTCACATACCATCTTGAAAAACTTAGGATTTACTTAGTGTGCTTTGTAATCTAAAGCATATGGCTTTGCATACAACTGCAGTATCCAAAATGAACCCATAAGTAATGAATCACTGGGTGGAAGAAAATGCATTGCTTCTGTTATGAGTTCTTTCAGTGTGTGTATTCAAATGGTTCTGTTTAGGGTTATAAACAAAAGGCTATGCTCACAGTTTTAGCAGTATGTTATGGACTCTGGGATGCACATGACATCAAAGAGGCTACACTAGTTTCCCTAGCAGTCTATGGCTCTTGGCACTACAAGAGCACACGCCATCTGAATAAACAGAATTCTAGTTCACCACAGTTGTGTGTGGGATCTGAGGTGATCATGAAGCTTGGCTTTGTTTTATTTTAAATCTCTCTGTTATAGGATTTTTTACTCCTCCAGATTCTGTGTTTTCAGTAAATATGGTAACTACATTTGGAGCTATAGACTTAGACTAGAAAGGACTTGACACTGAAAATAATTAAATCTAAGGTATTATTCTTACCTACCAACTCCCAGTAAGAGCTTTGAGTGCACTGGAGTTGCGGGATTTGCTAAGGCTTAATAACTCTTTTAAGCATTAATTTATTTATTTTTTTAAAAAAGTAGTTCACATCCTTTCCCTTAGCAACACTTACGCGAAGCTCCTATAAGATATTTTCTGAGAGTTAGTAAGGGTTGAGGCCTTGTAACTCCTCAAAGGACATCTGATTTGTTGTTCTTTCCATGCTTGCTTGTCAATAGTAGCATGAAGAGCATCAGCCCCTATAAATATTCCTGGACACTCTTCTGTGAGGAAGAGACAGAGGGAATTTGGTGGCAAGAAGGGTTCCTGTCATATCTCATTATATCAACAGAATGGATGACCTTTTAAAATATTTGCAGCACTGTGAAGCTATTGCTAGGTAAGCATGGAGTATCCTGGAGAGAATTAAAATTGTTAAATAGTAGTAAATATGTCATTATCCTGATACTAGTAGATTAATCAAATCCTCTGATGCCAGAACTTAGGTCCTGCTACTTCACCATTAATGGTTGTTTATCCCCTTTTCTTCTCTTCCTTAGTTTCTCAGTATCTTATTTGATTGTTTCATTTTGTTGTCTTTTTCCTGTCCATTTCTCTTTCCTGTAGTTTTCTGTTTCCCCTCTCATTAACCTCAGAAGTGAAAGAGACTATATCTCTTTACTAAGTCACCAAGTAGTCTTGCTACTTATCTCCTACCCTGTGTTGTTGTCTGTTGGTGTGGTTTAGCTTGTATATTAAACTCTTTCAGAGACAGTGTGTTTATTTTCTATCAGCCTCCAGCATTTTTGCAGAACTACCATAATATAATTAAATTTACAGTATATAGCACAGACCTGATAACGTCAGTATTCCCAAACGAAGCTACAGACTATTCTACAGTACTTGTTCTGTGAAGCTTATTAGACCTGTTATTCTGTCCTTGTTTCTGATGCGTTTAGAGTTGGTAAGATTTAACAGGCAGCATGCAAATAACCTGTAATGTTGGCCAGGTATCTCTTATTGTGTGCTCATACTAAAGTCACACTGAGCTCTGTTTAGTACAGGGATGTGCAAGATACTGTCCATGTTAACTGTCTTGAGTATAGCAGCCAGTCAGGCACAGCAGGAGCTCAGTGGGGGCTAGCTGCCTGAGTATCCACTCTGCTTCTCAGGCAAGTTTTTCACTGTACCCCCGTTTTGCACTTACAGTGCAAAATCTGTAAATTTGTAAAAAAGTATGTAAATTTGTGCAAATGGTGGAAAATCATGGGAATGAGAAAGGGAGGAAAATATGTTTGTATGAGCACTCATGGCCAAACAGTATGTGCCTTTTGTAAAACTCTCTTTTTTTTTTTTTTTTTAATAAAGCTGAAATAATTAAAATAGTTCTTTTACAGCACTTTTTACTGCGTAGGTGACATTCAGTCTCTCCCATTTAATGTTGATATGAGTGGGACCAGAATCACTATCCCCTTGAGTCCCCTGCTTGAACAGACTTGTATGACACAGAAGAAAATGTAGCTGTTCCTTGAAATCAACATGCTGCACATAATTATCCACTTAGCATCTAGTCCAGGAGGACGATGTATATTATCATTGCCTGTGAGGTCATTTCTGCATCTGCCTAAGACTTCAAGAGAAAAAGTGAAGTTAACTTGCTGCCTTGAAAAATGATTCAAAACTGGGAAAGCTTGAAAACATCAAAATACATATAAATTATCAAAGGAGAACAAAGACAAGTTTTTCCACAAAAGTCTTCTCCCCAGGCTATAACAATGCTTTACATAGGCATGATCAATATATCCAGGCTTGAGAACCAAAGTCTTTTGGAATAAATTAGACTGGCAGGAAAAGAAACAAACAAAGAACAAATTAACATGATTTTAAACATTGCTTAAATTTTCATGAATGTAGACCTTGAGATGCTGTGATGAGATCCCATGAGTCTGTGCTAATATTTGCTTATAATTAAGGGTTGCACTTTCATGTTTCATCTGATATTATAGATTGGAAATCAGCTACATGCTTACTGTTTTTCTTGGTCATACTTATTTATCTACTTTATTTGCTTACTGTGTTAATAATATATATGATCTCCTAAAAGGCTCCATTAACTTCCCTTTAGCAGGCTGCCCCATCTCATACTCTAAATCTCCCTGTCTGAGTAATTAGAGAAGGCCTACCCTTCCTGTGATACTAGGTTTGTGTTCACCTATAACAGAAAAAGAGACAAGACTAACCCCAGACATACCTGCTTTGGGTAAATGGCTTCAAAAGGAAAATGAGAGTACTCAGCTCCACCTTTCAACACCCATGTGTGTTGTGGTGGATGGAGTCCCGTCAGCAAGGGAATTGGTAATGCAGCCTGTTTTGTGGCACTGACACATTGGCAAAGATCCCTTCTGTGCCTTCCACACTAAAAGTAAGATGTGATCCAGAGAACTCCTCTGTGCTGCACCTACCTTAGAACAGTCTGACTTGCATCAGTGGATTCTGCAAGTTGCAAATGCAGTTGTAGCTGCTTTTATCACCATTTTCTCTGGAGAATTCTGCTTATAGGAAAAAATAGCAATGTTTGGCAAGGTTATAAAGGGCCTTTTGAAGCAAGTGTATAATTATGAGCAGTTTATGAAGACCCTAGCTTCATTTCAGAGAGCAAAATCTGATTATTCTCAGTTCCTCTGACAAGTGTGCCCAGTGCCTGATCCACAGGTTTTCAATACCATGATAAGCAGGACAAACAGGACATCTAAGATGAGATCTTGACTGAATATAAAGTGAAGTCATCTGCCTCATGGGAAGTCATTAGAAAAGTACATTTTTGCAGGTACTGTTTTGAAAGTACTGGTCAGAGACCAAATCCTAGATGTGAAAGTCCTTGTGTCAGTGCTAAAGAGCATTTTGAAGTCTTCTGTTAAATCTTACTGTTTGGCAGGTTGTGCTTTTCTGAAAGAGTCCTTTGCAGCTTATGGGAAGTATGGATTCTTGAACAGAAAAGTCATTTAAATAAGATATGGCGTAAGAAATGTGCTAATCATCTCCAAGCCAAGAGATGTCATAGAAAGTGTCAGTATGATGGATGTGACAGCTAATAGAAGAAAAATATTTCCATTTCAGCCATAAGAAAGCAGAGAAGAAGTAACATATGGAAATTCAGAGGTGAAAGTATATCCCTGAAATCAAAAAATCCATACAAAATCTTCTGCAGATTGAGACTCACGATAAAAATCACTTTGGAGAAATGAGTTCACATTAAGCTGGAAGTGATCTATGTCATATCGTGAGCAGTTCTGAATTTTAGCTTAAGTCAAACATACCTTTTCTAAAAGCTTCCAGTCTCAGCCTGAACTTCCTTCATACTGCTAAATATTTTCTTTCTTCTGACGGATTGCTTTCACTGTGTGCTGTATTTCTGGTCTGAAATTTTCTTCCATTTCTGACATTAGATAGTTCAGACTTTTGTTGAAAAACCCTCCACCTTCTTTACAGGGGTTTAGACTTGCTTCAAAACACCTTTTAACCTTCTTTTGAAAAAAAAATGAAGTAGAACAGTCTTAAATTTCTCACCTTATGATAGGTTTTCTAGATTTCAGATTGTTCTTGTTCTTAATACATTCTGCAGTTTACAGCACCCACTTTTATAATTGAGCACATAATTATTTTAAAGTGTTCATATTTCTATGGAGTAGTCCTCTGCTTTGCACCCACTCTACTTCACATTCAGCAGAAAACCCACGGTGATTCCCAAGTCTCTCCTATAGACACTGCTTTCCAGCTATGCAATTCCATTTTCTTAAAAATGTAACTCAAGTGTTTGAGTTTGCATCTAGTTGAAAACGTACGTCTCTTTAATCAATCTGAGCACTGAGATCCTGGCCTATTGGCTTGGGCTGTTACATATCAGAAAAATAAAAAAGATAACCAATAGTGGTAATAGAGGACTAAACAGAGACACCATCGTTTTGTTTACTTATAAATACTTCATACTCCAACAGATTTACCCATTTGCCAGTTTCTCATTCCCTTCACTGTAAGCAACATCAATTTTGTGGTAGCTTTAAGGAAGCATCCGCATGAACCTGCTCACCCATGTGTATCAGCCTTTCTGGGTTCAAGTGAGGAAGAGAGGATGACCAGAACCTCAGTTACCCTTCACTTGCTAGGTCAGCTACATAGTGTACTTCGCAGAAGGCATTTTGCCTACTCTGTGTTATTTCTGCACTGCAGTAAGGAATTTACCAAAAAAGAAGTTGTAACCTAAGGAATTTTTGTGCTTAGAGTTACAAAGGAAAGGTTTTCTTCCAGACAAAAAGGGGGGCAGATCTCTTACTTTAGAAATGATGCTAAAGGACAACCTGAAGGAAGTGCATGTGCTCACTCTCTCATCTGGTCTCTCAATTTGTAGCAAACTCAGGAGCCTGGACATGCCAGAATCTCTTGGCACAATTTGGGTGCAGTGTAGATAATATTCTGTTAATGGTACTGATGCTGGTGCTGTTGCTATTAAAATGACAAGTTACTTCTTTCATACTGACTGGTGGCTTTAAGTTTGCCATCAAAACAAAATATTTTAGAACAGCATTTAAAATGCCTATCCAACTGCTGAGTGTTGAGCACATGGTAATACCGTTTTCTCCAGATATGGTAGTTTATGATAAATGTTACCAGATTTTGTAGTCTTCATGTAGTATGCTACTAAACACTAAGACAAATGGGCTCACTGAAAGGGTATTTCCTTTGAAGGATACAAGCTGCAGACCACCCATAGAATGCACAGAAATAATTTAGTGTCAGGATAAAAAGCTAGAGCAAAATATTAGTGTCTCAGAATCCTAATGAATAAAATACATTTTTAAAACAAAGACTATACATAAAGGTGTTTTGAAAAAAATAATATGAAGGCTACAACAGCATTTGGGGAAAGCAAAAAAGCATACTCTATCATATTATTGTACTGTTTGAAACATTCTAAATATTTGTGTGCTGTGATTTTATTTCTGGCAAGCTGGAGAGATATGTTTGAAATTATGCAGAACTGTGAGGACCCGAGTCCTCTTTCATACCAGCCTCTTGCTAGAATAAAGAAGTCATTTGTGGAGAGGTATTCAAGAACTACATTGCTGTAAAAAAAAAAGCTCATATGTCCTTGCGACTGAAAACAATACTGGAGAAATGTAACCTTTCTCTATAAAATTGTTTTTTAAATTTTAGACCTAACTCTGCAGTTAGTTCCCTAGCAGCCATTTAACCCACCATCCTTCCCAGGTGTTGTGAGGGAACATGACTGCACAAAATTAGTGCTTCCCTCCCACACGGACACTGCAGTCCCACACCAAGAGGAAAATGAGTATCTTTCAAATTTTACTGTTGAGAGGGAGAAAATCTCCCAGAACAGTCAGTCATTGGGCTGAAAAGGCTGAAGTTCAACCACCTCCTCTACCACAGTCCATAATTACAGAAAAGTACAATAGCTGCAAACTCTAAGCCTGGGCATATAATAAACCTCCTTTGTAATATTACCTGCTCTTTAGGGCCAGATCTTACAAACGGATTTGTGAGATTAGAGCCCTACGTCTGCATGAGCCACATTGACTTCAGTTTTGAAGTATTTAACAGAACTCATGTTCTACTTGATCTTCGTGCTTGTCTTTTGTATTGGAGTAAGTTTCCCATGTAGTATAGAATGCAAATGTTTTCAGATGTGTATTTTTCCTTCAGTGCCACCAAAAACTGTTCTTACTCATACTGTTGCTAAAATAATTTTAACAGGGAGATATCAAAAAAGTTAAAGGCATTGGGAGAATTTTTTGAAAAGTAAATGACCTTTCTTTACCCCCCACAGTGTCTTTTAGTAACCTAGTGATTCTGGTTAATTGTGAAAATAGTTGTCTAGAGGATGTGCCACAGAAAACTCCTGGTAAAATAGAGTGCAGCATACCTTAATGTCTTTTTTTTCCTTAATACGGAAAAAAAAAAAAGGCTGTTTCTTTTCAAAATCCACCCCTTCTGAAATATTTCCTTCATCTTTAAACTCTGTTTTCCAGATGACTTCAAGCAACTTTTACTTTACAGCACATCACAAATTATATTAAGAAAGCATAATTCCCAAATGGTCCGGTTACTCTGATTAAACAGAGAGCTGTGTCGAGTAACCTTTTTATATAATAAAAATTATAATAGACCAGGACTCATCAGTCAAAAGGCTTTATTACTGTCTACTGTAGAAAAACGGTTTTGCTGCTGCTGAATGATACATCCCTAGCTAGTCACAATATACCTCATTTCCTGCTTAGATAACAGAAGATACTAAGATAAAGTGTGAAAGGAACAAGGAGCTGTGTGATATAGATATATGGAAGAGTAAAAAATGTTGTAAAAGTAAAAATTAAGTTCTGCTTAAAAACTTGTGTTTGAACTAAGTTTCAAAAGAGAAAATGAGGATTCCCAAGTTTCTGTGTGCTTACTTTGGATAGGACAGACTTGATAATAAGTCCAGGACCAAATAGGACTGAAGAAAAGACTGTTTACAGACTAAAATACGCTAAGATGTTCACAGCACCTGGCACAGCTTAAAACTAAATTGTGATATCTTACTGTAGGTTCAGAAAACTGTCTTGAACAGAAGCTGAGAACACCTCGTCGACGATGTCAGCAGCCCAAAATGCTGAATAGCCCTGAGGACAACATGTACTATAACCAGTTAAACGTGAGTTCAAAGTGGCAATAAAGCTGTTTTACTGGCTTTGTTTCCAGTTAATAATTCTGTTATTAATACCTGTTTCAGCCCCTCCAGCCCCACCCCCACGTTCTTCTGCTCTCGTCTTGAACATGTGCTTATGCTCTTTATCTGTTGCTTTCATGTCAGGATGTCTGCCTTCACGGTGAATAATTGATGTGGTTTATCAAAGACGAGCAAGATGCATGCTTCATCAGGCTCACTTGAGCCCTTTGATCAAAAAAATTATGCTGTGACTTCTGATATTATCAGCATCTGCTTGCATTCAACACAAAATCACTTTGAATTAAAAATTAACGACTTGCTGCTTTGCTTTGACTGTGTGTTCTTGGCCCTCTCCACAGGGAACTCTAGAATATCAAGGGAGCAAGAGGAAGCCAAGAAAACTTGGGTAAATATCTATCTTCTTAGTTCTAAGCAACTGTAAACAGAAGAAGTCCTTTGTGATATTACAGAATATGCAAAACTTTCTAGAGAGGTTTCTAAAAATAAACAATTAACATATTTCTGTTCATTGACATTGGACATTTTCTGCAGAAGCAAATTTAAAACTTGCATGTACTGCTGTCTGCAGACACTAGAACGGATTCTTACAAAATATGCTCCCTAGCTTTCTGTGAGAACTTCTACTAAAAAAATAAATAAAAAAAAAAAATTTAAAAAACCTAAACCCACCACATCTTTCTTCATGTTTTTAAGTGCATTTATCACTAGTGAAAGGTGCCAGATGAAGGGTGTTGAAACTGAAGTGCTCTGACCTAGAACACGGACAGAAGTCCTGCCAGCTTTGCAGCAGCACACTCACAGTGGGCTTCAGCCCTCCCTGGGGGAGCACATTCTAAGAACTGACAGAGGCCAGTCAGCCCAAAAAGGGAGTTGCTCCTTCTGCATTGAACAGAGTCAATTCTCGCCGTCACATGAGCAGTTATCACCTGGTGATAGGTAGAGATCGCTGAAAACAATTTAGAAAAGCCAAGCTGGCTACTATACAACTGCCAAAATATTTCATTGACTGATCACGCAGACCGGAGAGAAGTGATGGATGCTTAGTCTTGAAAATGCACCTACTCCAAAAATATGTTAGAACTTTGTGTATTATTTCCCCTGATTTTAATTAATCTTTGAATATTATAACTGTATGAATAACTTTTTGAACTGTATGAAAATCTCCTGTTTGTAAGGTCTTTGAGTTAAGGTTAAAGCCCAAACTTTTGCATGACTGCATGAGATTTGATTTATTTTCCATAGTTTAAAAAAGTCTGTATTCCTGTTCAGGGAATAATAACACCAACATGGGGCTGCAGTACCCATCATACATCATAGGAAAATGAAAGCCTCTTGATGTCAATAGGGCTTTCCTCAAAAATTGGTGATGTGGTCTTTGGCTCATATTCACAGCAAACCACCAGCTGAAATATGTTATCAAAATCATACCCTGCTTGTGGAACATATACAGACAAAAAAGCCATGTTGCTCAAATGAAATGCCTATTTGACACAAATAATTGGTCTATAATTCTGTACACCCAAACTGACTATACTGTATTTCACTGTACCTCAGAACCATTCAGAGTATAATCATTAAAAAGTATGTATAAAAGCTGTATCTTTCCCATCAAATCATCCCATCTTTTCTTTTTGTTTTTTGCTTACTTGTATTAGCATTCTTTGTTTTCACATCCATAGAGAATTTTGTATTTCTGAAGATACTGACAGATTTAATTTTTTAACTTAATACATGTTTTCTTTCAAGCCAAATCAAAGTGCTGGATGGAGAGGATGAGTATTACAAATCTTTGTCAGCAGTTGAATCTATCCCTGAAGATGACAGTTTTCTCAGTTCCCCATCTCCTCCTTCTTCAAGAGGTGTGTCTTTTGCTCAAAGCTGAACCTCACTTACTCTATTGACTAATACTGGTAAGAATATTTCCATGCTGGTGATCTCTTTGAATTAACCTTGTGTTTATATACTATATTAAAAAATACCATTTCAGCTAGTAACTTCCTTTCACTAACTAAGACCTGGTTTTGCAGCTATAAATTGTACCATTTAGCTGTAATCTATAAGCAATTCCAGTAAAGGAGAGCAGCACTACCTGTTTGTGTTGATGCTGGTAACAGACATGTTGCTTTAGCAGCAAGGTTAGTTTATACAGTTCCGACCCCTTCTTCCCTGTTCCCCCCCAGGCTGCTGTTCCCACCCTGTGCCATCCCTTCTGTTGTGCTGGCACAACTGCTGGTAGAGCTGTGTGAAAAATAAGATCAAGGAACTGAACTGGATTAAAAGAACTCCATACTAAAAATTTTCACTTGGGGTCATTGTGAAAATGTTTTGTATTTTGTTAGACTGGTATTAAACATCATACTTCATAACTTTCTGTGCTGTGTTATGGCTTTTAACACTACAAAAATGTACAAAGTAATCTAAAATAATAATTGTGTCTCAATTTGCCTTGTAAATATTTTTCTTATAAAGTACTAGTTTACCATAAGTTTAACTTGAAGATTTATTTCAAATCATATAGAAAAAAAAAGTTATAAAGCTACTTTTTCACATACTGCTACATATAGTCCTTGTGACTGAAATGATCATTATGACTAGTTATTCTTGTAATTCATGCAAATATTTAATTTATTTCTTTAATTTCTTATCCTGTATCTCTGGGCTGCAGTGATTCCTACATTTCCACAGCCCTCTTGTATGTAGCAGGGAAAAAAAATGTTACCTGCACATTTTTCCATATGTTTTTCACTTTCTTTCCAAATACTTGATGAAACAGTATGTAACTTTCTGTGGACACTGAGATGCTTTGCTGATAACCATTTCTGTGACAGAAGCCGACTATTTCATCTTACTCTTTACTTTCTGTTCCTGAGCCACAGTTTTGATCTGTGATAATTCTTTGCCTCTTTTCCATACAAGCTGTTGTAAAAAAAATTGGGAAATAAAACATTTATGTGTACCTGAAACCATGCTGATTAAAGGCCATGTCTTATATTGACCTAATGATAATCCTTGGTTTTATCTCTCCTCCAATAGGTTTACCCTGCTCTGTGCTAACAAACCTTCTTCCTTGTGGAGATGTATTTCATACCTGTTTCTTAAGCTACAGAATTTCTTACTATCAGGATTTCACTAGCACTGTCTTTTTGACCACAGGGCAAGGAAAGATGGCATGGGGGAAAGATGGCATTCTACCTGATGTCATAGTGTTGGGTCATAGGCTGGACTTGATGATCTTGGAGGTCTATTACAGCCTCAGAAATTCTGTTCTTCTGTGAAATGAAACCCAAATGCAGTCAGAACATCTCTAAGCCAGGTTTGAAAGGAGAAAAGGTAATGAAATAGGTAGTTCAGCAAAAGCTTTGTCTCTCCTAATAAACACAGAAATTGTCAGGCAGGGCAGATGAGGATGAGAGAAGGATTCAGTTGTCACAGGAAGAACTCATACTTCACCCAAAATGTGAGACAGAAGATTGAAACTAAAAGGTAAAATACTGACAGAGATTGAGTCCTTCAGTTCACTCCTCATTCTCCTCTGCTGTACATCTGGGTGGATTTACTTTAAAGGTACTTTAAAACCTTTAAAATATAGGGACTTTTAACCAACAGAGCAGGTGAGTAGGTGCACATGCATCAATGATATTCACAAATGCAGTGCAAATATGAATGGCAACTAATCTAGATTAGTATGTGTAGATCAGTTTCTTTACATTTTGTCAAAATACGAGTATCTGTTATGATACCTCATCAAAAATAGCATACAACTTTTCCTACACAATGTATTCATTTTCCATTAATTTGTAATGTATCTGGATGGAAGATAACATTTTAGAAGTCAGATGACTTCCTACATTCATATATTGACATAGATCACATGGAGTTCTAGCAATATTCATGCTTTGCTGTTCCATCCTTCCTTTTTGAAAATTATTTGGGAAGATAAAAGATAAAGTTTTAATACTTCTTCAATTCACATCATTATTATGCATACTTAGACTCTATCAGTCGTTTATCAGTTGTTTTAGCTAAATGATAGTAAGTTTCCAGTTAGGTATTATGCCACGTGTCTGAAAATCAACAGTTTACCTTGCACATTACCCTGAGTAGTCTATTAATTTCATAAAGAAGTAAGGGAAAGTGAAAAATAATACATAATTCAGTGAAGCACTTAATCCAAAGCCTAAGCCCCACTGAAGTCAATGAAAATTCAGCATGTCATTAAGTATGTTGCTGTGAATCTGAGGGCCCAAGTTAACAAGAGCAGCTTCAGAACATTAAATAGTAAAGCACGAGCAAAATACAAACACACCCTAAGTACATTCCTTAGGTTTCTTCTTTTTTCTTCTTCCCAATTGTTAAGCTTGTATCAATCTCAACCATCAGAAATGGACTTCAAAGAAGATTTTAAGCAGTCTTTAATTGCATGGAAAGGGTAAAATACAATATTTTCCTTGTTATATGCAATGCCACTATCTACATCTGCTACAATTTTTCAAATTAGTTTAATGTTGCTAATTTATACTGAAGTTACTATTGAAAAGCTGCTGTTGAGTAGTGGGTTTTCATTCTTGTTACTTTGTACTGGCTAAAAACTGCACAAAACCAGTCTGCATATTTTGTTATTTCATAACTTATCCCCTTTTCCTCATTTGTTTTTGATCAATTCACTTTACCGTCTACAGACAGCCCCTGTGAGGTGGCCTTCTCTTACCCTCATTTTAAAGCATATATATGGCTTTAGATTATTAAAGACTATATCCTCAGCTTGCCGTAGAGCCATGCAGTCACACTAAAACTGGCCAGAGTTGAACTTCTGTTCCCACATTGATGGAAGCATGTGTTCGGGTTGACTGAGTTGTGCAAGGAAAGGAGTACAGGACACATGTCAGTATGATGATCAGTCAGTGGCAGCATGTCAGTGTGAATTGCTTAGATTTTCTCATTTAGTTTTGGTACTATTGAAGCACTGTCCTGATTTATTTCCTTTCACGTATATTAGCTTCAAATATTAATGTATTTTGCTTAATAGATCATAACATATCCTGTTCTTAATATTTTATAAAAGAGTTTAAATCCTGTTAGGAAGAAGAAAATTTCTGGGTGTGTAATGTAGTAAACAGTTTTCAGCAGATGGGAGAGAAAAGGGTGAAGCAGTGAAGCTCAACAAGGGATTTAAGTAAATTTCTTCTATAGACCTTAATGGCACTAGAAACCAATTCTTGCGGAGGACAATTTCTCCCTTTCAGTTATGGAAGCTTAAAAACTTCTCTCTGTGCCCACAAAAATCAGGCAGGGAGCTTTTGGAAATTAGCCCCTTTCATTTGGTAATTTTAAACGTGCTTCACACTTAAACATTTACATCACTTCAGTAACATTAAAGGGACCTTAGAATAGGAGTAAATTGCAGCCATCTTAGATTTGCCCCCAGTGTGACCTCCCTCACCCCTACACTGTAAGAGTGGTGGAAAGGGCTTTTGTGCACTGAAGGTCTTTTAAGTGTCCCCTATCAGACCATCCAAGAATTTCTTGTTTCTTAGAAGCTTATAAAATATAGCTATAAATAATGTAAAGCTAAAGACTTTGCTGAGTCAAATCAGGCCAAAAGTTGATTTTCCTTTTGCAAATGGGTGGTAACAATCAAACCCAAATTTTTCAGTGGTAGGTGTAGAAAGTAACTCACACTGGACAGTTACAAATTCAACTTCCTGGAAGGAAAATTTCTTCCTAACAGCAGGCAACTACTGATTATCTTATGTCATATAGCGTAGTTGCTAATATATGCATAATGCTTATATAAGTATATATTTCTATTACCTTTTTCTGTGTTTTATGTAACTGTGAATGTTTATACTTGCAAGCAATTGTCTCATTGTGTTTTAATTCCACTAAATTCCTGACTTCTGGTACACTGTGGTACTAAACACTATACAGGCCACACACATGCACACAAACACAAAATGGATTTATTGTTTCAGTTTTAAACAAAAGATATATAGTTAAATGTGGTTCTTTTTAATTGTGTTGGAGACCTTCTGACTTATGCTGTCAGAGGGTAAAAGGGAGCTGCCAATTTACTTTCTTTATGCCCTCAGTGCACTTCACATTCAATATAAATGGTTGCACACTATAAAGACTTGTAAGGAATCTCCTAATGTTGCTATTTTCTATATCCAGATCACTTCAAATTTTGCTATACTTTATTTAAAGATAGTCTTGACTGGATATTCTCTAACCTTCATTGTCATAACCAACATCCATTATTATGAAGGAATATATTTTTATTTATATATTCTATTGTAATGAAAAACAGGTTATGGTTTTAAATAAGGAATATATTAAAAATAAAAATAAATAAGAAAATTAAGATATATAGTGTGATTAGGTCTATTCTTATTTGATATTGAATTCAGTAAACAGTAGGAAAACAAGATGAGTTTCATACACTTTGTTATGTGGTTGTCTCTGATAGTACACAACATGTATGCCTAAAGCCTGCAGTTTTAATACACAGTGGTCTCTTTTCAGTATCCATTGGTCTTTCCTTGATTTCATGCGTATGAGGACCTATGATCAAATCTCACATTTTAGAGCTCTGGTCCATCACTGTAAGTAGAGTTTCTTCACAAGTTTCTTCTTCAGTGAAAATTCAAAAATACATAATTTGGGAAAAAGTTACATGATTTCATGGAGAGGGAGCAAGAAGGCAGTTTTGTTGTGGAAGCAAGTGTCTGGAGGTAACCTGGCTGGGTGGTACTACTAGCCGGTTTACACCTAATTTAAATTAATATAAAATGGGATTTAAGTGCCAGTTTTAAAATTTTACCTCCTTTTGTAAGAATTGTAATTGCATTGGGGGATTGCTTTCTTATTGTAAAATAGTTTGCAATGAGATAAATAACTGAAGTCTACCATACTCTCATTCTTTTTTTTTTTTCTCAAAGTGGAAGGAGAATTTTGAGAGACAGCAAAGCCATAACATTTTTAAATGTCTGCTGGTTAACCAGATACATATAGTACATACAAGTCAAAATAATGCTATATGGCACAAATGTATCATCCTATAAGAAACAGGTAAGTAGTTGTAGTACTGATATACGCACAAGACATGGCATGTAATAAACTTACCCATCCTGCTTATAACTGTGACAACAAAATAAAAGAAATAGTGCCAGCTTTGCTGTTAACACTAGAAATGTGTTTTGATAATGGGCCTTTTCTTTAAGACTGTTCACCCTGTGAGGAGTTGTAGCAAAATGCTTAGTTGAGAGAAAATGTTTCTGCTTGACAACAAAGCAGGACTCCCAGACTGAGAAAAGTAGCACAGAATGCTGTGAAAACCAGAAGCTAGGGAGCAGTCCTCTGGGCCAGAGCTAAAGGTTACAGAACTCCGTGGGAAGCTTTGTGTCTCTGTGCTGGACACTGGAACTGCCAAGGGAGGAAGCCAACAATTCATAATAATAGCTCACTGTGTCTTTAAACACAGGCTGATGCCCTAACTCATCTTAATGGATTTGTCCAGAATTATTGGAAAATGTTTTATTACTTGTATAAATCCACTATCAGTCAGAACAGTAAATATATACATTGTGTTATCAAGGAAGTGTTTATTGTAGTGTTCATGTGCTGTGATGCTAAAGGACATTAGAACAGATGAGTCAAAAACACATCTTGGAGTAATGTTTCCAGAAACCAGATTACATATTATTGATCAGGCCAGTAATAGATTAAATTCCTTGACTTTGTTTGGCAGGCCTATTTTTTTAATTAAATTGCAGATTATTTTTTCAATAATTTAAATAGTATGTTACCAAATAGTTGGCAAATGGAGCAGGCAAGTAAGTGTACTGACATGTTTGCATTTTTCTGCAAAAGACCTAGTCTCAATTCTCACCCATTTCCAGTGAAAAGTAGGCTTGAAAGTCTTGTCTTCATCTCTCAGTGAAAGTAACATTACCCCAGGAAAGACTGGGTGCATTCATTAGGCTGGACTGCAGGGCTGGGAGAGAAGGAGGCAGGGCAGCAAGCCGGCCTGTCAGGGCTGTTTCCAAAAATGGTGCTACTGCTCATGGTAAGTTTCTGACAAAGACCTATCTAAAACTGCAGTAGCAGAACTGGGGCGCTGTGCTGTGTAATGCACTGACGGGGATGGGCGAGCCCAGGACAGGGGTAGGAGGGTCTTGTGTCGCTGGTGGAAGTGATCTTCAAAAAGCTGAGTGCTGAACTATGGCATTTCTATACAGTCAGGAAATGACAATATGGAGGTGCTGCATTGGGGTCCTTAGCAAAGGGAGAGGGATGCAGAGGAGCTATTTCCACAAAACTGTGCGACATAGTTTATTCAATATGTTTCTGTTCTTACTCCCTGTTATAGAAAACAACACAGTTAATGCAATGGGAGAGATTATGTAAAGGCTTCTATGACAGAACAGTTCTTACTGACATCACAAAATCTTTGAAACAGAAACTTTTTGTTCTGTGATTTCTATCACGCCAGGCATACACACTCCTCAGTGCTGTTGCAAGAAAAATAATTTTAAATAATCTGTTAATTTGATTAAATTGTCAATAATCTAAGATACCCAATTCCCATACACATTTCTAAGACTGCTGAATGCTGTAGATGAAACAAGAGATGCAGTTCAGTCTATCAATCCATACAGCTGAAATCTGGGACAAGACAATATATTAACTGCACTGTTGCTAGTTTGCCTTTACACCTCAAGATGAAAGTAAGCTGTAAAAGAGGAAAAAGTTTGAATGTAACCACTGTTCTTTATGTTCTTGTTCTGTGGGATTAGTGTGATGGAAGTTTACATCCAAATTCAAAGTTAAGTACTAAATGCAGGCACAGACTTCATTTATTTGATTAAATTGATCTGTTAGAAATTAAGTTTTAAAAGACAAACAGAATGGGAAGCTTCATAAAACTGTATCTTTTGATAACTTATATTACAATCTCCAGCATTTTTAACTCAGTGCAGATTTACAGCTGAATTCCAATTGGAAATTGGTATTGATTGATTATGTTGCTCATTTAACATTCCAGCATGCTGCAACAATAATGCAACAGACTGTGATAAAATGGGATGTGATCTAACAGGACATGACTGATGGGATGAGAGCAAAACCCTGGGTCTGCTGGTAGTGCTGTGCAGTAGTTCAGATTGGCATCTTATGTGCTTTGATTGTTCATTTCATTTTACCGTCATCCTACCGAGTTTAACATTTTAAAAGACACAATGTTTTTCCATCTGTAAGTCATGGAAAGACAGATGGATATGGAGAAACTCCACCTACGGAGCCTTGACTGAATGCCATTGCCCACTTAGTGGCAGAGAAATCCCTTCTGGAAAATCAGAATGTCCTTAAACATACTACATTGTGAAAGGCTCTTCAATATAGGAACTCTGATATTTGTAATTATTTTTAATGACTAGAAGGTAAACCAATCTGTTTCTTATCAACAGACCTGCTGTATTATAAACACCACTTCTGTTACACTGAAGTTAATCCCCAGTCCTGTTACAAGAAACTCATCCTTATTAAAGTAACATTAAGAGCTTCTTTTTATTGATCTGCTCCTTTCACTTAATGATAGGAACTTACTGATGTTTTAATAATAACCTTGCAAGCTTTATCTCATTTTACTTCAGTGTGTGTTACAGAAAGATGCTATGGAAACTAACTTAGCATAAACATTTTGCAGATGTCTTTAAAGGTTAGGGAAAAAAAGATGTAGTTGCACTGCATGTTAACAAAGATGGCTGAAAAACTACAAGATAAAAGAGAGCCTCGAGTATGAACATCAAAGAATTGTTAATGACAAGAAATACCATTAGGGTTAGCATCCCTTTTGTTTCAGCCCCCTCACACCTGCAGTGTGTTGCAGATTCTGTCTTTGTTGGCACATCTGAATTACTTCCATTAGCATTTATAGAAAAGTGGCTGCAAAACAACAGAGATGTACCCCTGGTTTTCTCTGTTGCTCCAAAAAGTCGGATATTAGGTTCTCTGTGGGTTTCCTTCAAGGTACAGTATCTTATTGTAAAGGAGACTATAGACCCAGGATTCCGTTGATTGCAAATGAGCTAGGTTGAAAGGAGAGGGGAGCTTTTGTTACTGCTAGCGAACTAATATAAGCAACTACAAGAAGCACACATAAGAAGCTCAGACGTTAGCAATAGCAAAATCAGAGCGTGAAATTCAGATTAGCCCTCCACAGGCTGTGAGAGGGAGGGGGTATTGGAAGACTTGGCATGGCTAAAGGTGTAACCTGTTTCATTTGGCCCCTGAAAATTTTTAACAGATGGTGGGACCAGCTGTCTTTTTCAGCCATTTAATAAACTCTTCGGTGGTAACAGTTTGGGAAGTGGGGGGTTTTGAGTTTTAGGCCAGAGGAAAAAATAAAGAAATCTGTCCCAATTGTCTTTGCCAAATAGTGAAGTCTGGAAACATTATGAAAAGTTAAAGTGAAAAATCTAATTGATGGTACTGTCCTGATTATGCATTTCAACAGAAGAGGAAAAAAAGAACTGCCTGTGCCCAAGTGGACCAGTGCATGGAAAAAAATGCCTATTATGTTGTTATCTTTATCTGTCATTTTAATTTCAGCTCTTGCAAAGGAGGCACATAATGAGAAATTTTAAATGAGCTGTAGAATGAGAAACTGTCTTACTTTTTGAGATATGATACTATATCAAAGTAACAGGCAGAGTGATCTCTTACATTTAATACAAACCCCAAAGTATGTCTTGGATAAGATGAGTTTACGTGGTCTGCCCAGGTGAATATAGCAATCAATGAACTTATCCTGACTTGCATAATACGGTGTTATAAAATGACAGTAAGCTGCCATTTTAGAAACATACAATGTTCAGGCTCTAGTAAAAAAAAACTAGTGGTATGTGGGATTTTGTTTATTATGATAGTTTACAAAAAAAATACACTGCGGCTCTATTTCTTCAGTTAAATTAATTTTTTTTTTAAATTAACATTTCCAACACAACGCTTAAATGGCAACTCTCAATTATATGAGATGTTTTATTTAAAAAGCATGTCTAGTGTCTTTGAACAGAACAGTTCTTTTTGCACATTGACATGCTACCCAGCTGAGCAGCCAACCCTTCCGTTTGACAAGGGCTTTGTTCTGCCTACAGGCCTATTATAAGCTCTAGATTGTTTGCCCTTAATAAATTGCAACAATAAGACAGAAACCTCTTTCAAGTTAAGAGAAATAAACCACGTTGCCTACATAGCAAAGCATATGAAGTTTAATAATGACAACAGAAACATATCTACTAAATCTCATTTGCTTTGCTCCCAGATCACTGCAGTTAAGATAGCACGGAAAGGTTAGCATCTTTCCATGCATTGAACAAAAGCTCAAAGAAAACAACAGTGGGACAAAACAACTATAGCTACAGCATTTTTTGTTCTTAACAATATAAAATCATACTGGTAAAGAGAGTAATGAGAGCTAAGCCAGAAAGAAATGTGAACGTGATTAAATGTAGAATGGAAAAATGTTTTTAACTGAAACAAGACATGATTTCATATTAGTGTAAGGAAATGAAAAAGCGTGGAAATTATTCAAATTGAAGAATTTATACTACTCTCCAGTGTGTTGGTGTGTGTCTGCTTGTCTGTGCTATTCAGGCCCTCCACTGAATCACAAAGCTCTCCCAATTTTGCTTTTATAGCAGCTAATGGGCATTCTTTTGAGGCTCAAGTGTTGGTTGGGAACTTGTGATCTTAAAATTGTTAAGCCCTGTTTCTGAGGCCCCACTTGTAACATTCAGCTGTCAGCTGTGTTGTGTTTGCTAGAGATTGTTGGAAATGGCTACCTTTGTTGAACTTGGATCTCTATATTTTTTCACTAAAACTGGAAATTCCCAACGATTTTTAGAGTATATCTGCATGTTATGAAGAAAATAGGAGATAAAGTGAGAAAATGACAACACTCTGGACTCCCTGTGCAACAGTAAAATTCAAGGAGGTGAGCACACCTGTCATTAAACCACTAGGTATATGTAATTTGAAAGAGGTTTCTCTATTGGAAACTACTTAGTAACTCAATACAGTGTTTTCAGAAAGAAATTCCGGTCACTGTTTCATTTATAGTTCACATTTTAATTTTTTTTTTTATTCATGGACAGAAGTTCTGAGGATATAAGTATTTCTTTGCTTTGATAATAAGAGAAGTACACGTAGTACTTGGAAACGTTGCTGACAAGATAAAAGTACAGTGTTATACACTTTCAAAGGAAATGTAGTGTTTATGACAGGTATTGATTCAGCTGGGTTAAAGGCTTCTTTTCTTTCTTTTAAGGTATTTTTGAGCTATCGATGATACTTTGAGGACTATTAGGTATTTTCTTGGGAATGTTCAGTATTTCAGATACCCCTAACTTTCTTCTGCTCAGCCACAACATGCGGGAAACATCATTGTCATCCTGCTTTCACAGGAAGGGGAAACTGAAGATCAAGGTGATCGTGGTTTTTCTCTCTCCCGTCTTCTTTTGTGTCAAAAAGAATTAGAGGTGGATTCTTCATTGTCTCTGCCACAGTACAGTGACAAGGTGCCAGCTTCACTGCTTCTTCCAACTGCTGCACAGAACCAAACGGAGAGAACATAATTTGTTATTTCTGAGAGGGCAGAGAATTCCGTGCAGCTTCCTACAGTGCTAATCTCTGTTGTATCCAATTTCTGGGTGACACTTGGAAGAAGAATTTTAAAGGATGGGTGTGAAGAGAGAAATGTTAATGATCTTTGATGGAGGGAAAAGTTAATGGACTTTGGAACAATGGAGTAGAAAACTGAGGGAGACTTGGAAGAAAAGAGAGGAAGCTGCTTGGGGGGGGGGAAAGGGCATTGAACCATTAGGATTTGTGGAAGTGGTAACCTTTAGTGAATTCTGAAGATTATCCTCATCATGTACTATAGTAAAGCCCTAAATCATCTTACAGTGTGTCATAAGATGCATGTAACACCTATGGTAGAAAACTACTTTGAGACACTTGGGAAGCTTCTCGAGAAGGCAAGTGGTATAGTTACTACAACTCCAAGTAAATTTTTTTAGAATATAAAATTACAAATGGACTAGTAATTGGAATTCCAAAACCAGAGACGAACAAAATAAATACATCATGTATAAAATTCCTAGTTTTTCTACAACAGGAAACTGCTATGATATCAAAATTGGTATACTTGGTTCCAGATCTTGGGATCTGGTTCCCCTTTTAAAAATCACAAAAAGTCTTTCCTTTTTGATGGTTCAGAGTAAAAAATTTTCTTTTTCTAGGCCTGCAGTACTGCAAGGAATCAGGTTTTTAAACCATTAAGCCCATTAGCTTTTCCAGCGTTTACATATCTTTATACAGAATCTTTCCTGGCATAAGTTTACAGAAAATACGAGCCCAAAAATAGGGAAAAAAAAATATCTGGGTTTATTAATTTTGAAAAATAGTAGTTGTTTAGTATGCTAGAAAATGAGTAGTTGGAACTCCAGAAAGATAGCCTACTGAGCAGGTGATAAAAATCATAGGTAGGTGATAAATAGTATATTTAATTAACAAATACTTCTCCAGACAAACCTCTGTAAATATGCTATTAATTGCTTGATGTAAATAGTTTTGCTGTGATTTGTCCTTCATATTTATAACATATTGTAGCAAAAATAGTTGTTATCCTTGGTTGTTTTCTTCAGTAGGAAAGACAGACTAAAAAAAAAATTCTTTTCTCCTTATTTTCCTGGAGTTAATAATGTCGCAAGGAAGTATTTGCTTTTTCAGACACATTGCACAGAGATAGGTATCTCTGGTTATCTAACTTACATTTATGTTTTCACCTTCAAATTAAGATGATCAAGGGATATCAGAAAAATACCAAGAGGTCAAAATATATCACTTTGTTTTTTTCCAGCTCAATCCTGTAGAAACCCAAGCTTCACTCAAATATCTAAATATAGATATTATTATTTTCTTCATACATAAAGACCTCAGATGTTTACAGCCCATTTACAATTAAATATGTGATCTGTCTGCTCAGCCAGGCTAAATCTGGGTACTTTCATTAAAATCACACTGGTTTTGTTTTTGACAAAATAATTAATCAGTATCTGGGAAATCATGTTTAACAATAGCACACATACACTTGGAGAGGCAAGATTACAAGCTTGTTCTCAATATCCTATGAGTCTTCATTTAGCTCTTTGTATATTACTGTATAGCTGTAATAACAACAACAAAACCTGGATTGAAATTTAGGACATGCAGGAAGGGTGCTGAACAAGGGTTAGATAGAAATAATTTTCTGCATCCTCTGAATTATTCTGAGTGGCCAAGAATGAAAAGTACCCCCAACTTTTATTCCTCTTTTGAGCTCCCCAGACTTCCATGATGTGAGCATGCCAGTTCATAAATAATGCCTGTAAGACTGTTAGAGGAGAGCCAGCCAAACATTAATTGACAAGGAGCTGGTAAGGGAAAAACAATGCCCCACAACTTGGCTGATCCAGCAATATGGTTACGTGTCGGTGCCTCATGTATTTGCAGACCACCAGATTCTTGATAGCCAGGAAACAGAGTGATGGCCACAAAGCTAGTCACATTCTTAAAATCAAAACCTGAAATTCGTATTACATGCAATGCTACAATAGCTCAGCTGTTCTGCAGCCAGAAGGTAGGCGCTGGAGATAACTGCGTGCCATAGGTCTGCATTCACTGTATCGGCTCAGATACAGTGGTAGAAGGATTCACTGGAAAACGGTGGTGGAACATTGGCTGAGATGAGGAGAAAACTGGCATAGAGACAGGGTCTACTTGAAGGAAAACCAGCTCTTCTGACTGCTCCCATGTGTAAGATCAAAGAAATATAGATGGTAGCATTGCTGAATTCGCAAAGCAGTATCAGTAGCAAAGCTTGCAGGTCTTTGTTCAGGGGAGGTTGTCACCACTGAGAGTGGTTGTTTTGATGACTGGCAAGTGAAACTAGTGCCTTGGATGAAGTGAGTTTTCTGAAGCAGGGAAAGGATGGGCTCTAGAACTTAACAAGTATCTAGTTTTCTGCTCAGTATGTTCAGTGTCTGAGTTATAGAGGCACATTTGGCTGTTCAGTGCAGCCAACCTAACACATTTTGTCTTTGTAAAGCAAAGGTGTTAGACTCTGGGTTTTTTACTTACCATAGGCTCTAATCATTGTCCACCAGGAAGAGTAGAAATACATGTGTTGTGAGCATGTTGTCTTATTGCTCTACTTGCATAGGCTGTGTGTTTGTCTCCTAACTGCCTCCACTCAGTTTCATTGCTGCCTGTCTGCCTGCCCAAGGTTATCTGGGCTTTACTCCTCAGCTCTTTCCCACAGAAAGATCGATATCTGCTCATAATGAAAAGTTGCCGAGAAAGTGTACAAGTGTCAGAAGCGACTGCCATGAAATAAGGGGGTGGGAGTGATTTAGAAAAGAGTTTGGATTTTGTAGTGGGGGCAAGGTGGAACATTGTACCATATGGTCCCAAGTTGTGTGCCTCTGCTCTTCGGTAGGGCTGTTCAGTCCAACTTGCTGCTCTTCAGTAGGGTTAATATGTGACAGAGGACAAGATATATGATTTCTATATGTTTCCTTTGATAAGAAAGGACTAATAACATACTACTTCTTTATAGAAGAGTTGCAAAGATAAATGCTTTAAAGACAATATAGAATCATAGACATGTCTGGGTTGGAAGGGACCTTGTAGTGGTTTGAGAACAAAAACCAACAAGAGACTCAAGTCAGAAATACAAACGAATGTAATACAGCAGTACAAAGG
>JAAGNO010028313.1:0-49460 GCA_033439905.1 Ceryle rudis | reverse complement strand
AAACGACCAAAAAAAAAAAAAAAAAAAAAAAAAACCACTGCAGGTTTTTTGTTACATGAGGATACTTGAAGTCTCTTTCTCCTCGAACAGGCCATTAATTTTCACTAGCTGTGGGTCTCATGCCCTTAGGCAGCTACAGCCAAAATTTGCCCATCAAATTCAGTGGTGGAAAGGGGAAGAAAAGCCAACAACCCCAGCACACAAACATAAGCACTTCACTCGCTAGGCCATGGTACCAGAATGAAAGCTGTCACTGGCAGGCATTCCTGATCCTAAGGACTGCACACACACGAGAAGGCAGGCACTGACAGTCTCCATACTGCACATCCAAAGGAGCATCTAGTCACTTATTAAGACATGCTGAACGTAGGCAACCACCCCTAAATCAGACAGATAAGCTTACAGTTTTATCATTCAAAATGAAACAAAAAAAATTTACTTATATAGGTCTGTCTAGCCAGAGTAGACCTTCCTTCAGCTGCAGTTCCCTGAGCATGTTACACACTTCAAGAGATTTGATTTATTTTCATACTCAAGTGTTATAAATAACACTGAATATCATCTACTTGTGTGTGCCCAGTTTTAACATTTGCAAATTTACAATCGTGTTCAAAATCAGTATGACAAAACAATGTGTGTCACAATAGAGATAATCTTTTCCTATTTATCTCTGGGGAAAAAAAATCTCTTCCTCGTATGACATTAGAAGCAAATGTGATACTGAAATGACCTTCATAGATTTGTGCGTCAGTCTAACATTCTATTCTTCATATTACATTTCAGAGCATTATGATTTGAGTATTTAAATTTAGTCTAAGCAATAGACCTGTTAAATACAAAATTACATTTAAAGAAATCATATAACTCCACACTTATTTCAGGAATCCAAAATGGACATATAACTTTGATCAGATCAGATGATTTTTAGTTTTAAGGCAATGGAAACAACATTTGTGACTCTTCCCTACTCTGAATTTAGTGCATCATTTCCAACTGTTATCCATCATGTAAGAGACTCAGAGCTCAGCTTCTACTGCAGTGCACTGAAAAACTGATTGGATGAATAGATCTTGAGGTTTACTGCAGTTTGAAGGCTCACTCTCTGGGTATCATGGTTTAGCGTCAGGGCAGCCCCGTAGACCTATAACAGATGGTCTCTGTTAACCCCCCTCCCTTCCCAAAGGGGAAGGGAAAGGGAATAGGGGAGAGAGACTTAGCGATTAGAAAAGGAAACCAGAACAGCTTTTATGAAAATGAAAATAATAATAATTTTTTAAAAAATTAATATATACACAAAACCAGTTTGAACCCAACCCCCCTGTTGGCAATTACATCACTGTCACCACTGATGCTGTGGAGGAGGCACCAGGAGAGTCCCAGACTGGGCTGAGCAGCAGACAGGAACTGTGTTCAGGAGCTGGATTCTGTTACTGGATTCAGAAACACACAGAACAGGATTGAAAGAACAGACTGAGTCCTCCTTGGACGTAAGGAAATCTGAAGAGTACCCGAGCCAAGCCGAGCAAAACCCATCAAAGTGGACAAAGAGACTCAAGACCATCCTGATCCCTTACCTTATACTGAATATGACATCTACGGGCTGGAATACCTCGTTGGTCAGTTTAGGGCCACCCGTCCTGTCCTCTCCTCCCTGAAGGTGCAGCCTTTCACTTTCCTGCACCCCCCAATGTGGTACACAAGATGCAGCAGTGCCCTTGGTCTGCACACCAATCCATAGTACTAACTCTAAACACTGGGTGTTATCCCTGCTAGAAGCAGAAACTGCCTGGGAAAACAGTGCTAAGATCAGAAAATGCAGTTAGTTAGAAGAATGGAGCTGAAAAGTAAAATCACTGAACAGAGTTAGTTCTGTTCTCACTCAAACCAGGACACTGGGGCATAACATACCCTGTTGCTATGAAAGAACAATGGAAATGCAGTCATCAAAGTTACTGAGATCGCTTTTAGTTATAGGAACATAAGAAATGGGGATCTGTGGTGCTGCCTTACCAGATCACACTGTTACCCATCAAGTCCATGTTTAACAGATATACTTTCAGGTGCCTCAAAATTATTGTTATTGATACAACTGTCTAGATACTTGAAGAATCTTGATAAGCTCCTGGGCTCAGTGATTATGATATGGCAGTGAGTTCTGCCAGTCAGTAATTCAGTGCTAAATGGAAGAGCACTTCTGTAGGTTTCAGGGGTTTTTTTTTTGTATTTCAGCTGCATCAAATATCTCCTTAAACACATCTCCCAAGTCCCTTCCTCTATACCATGATTTTCTATATCTTTCATACCTGTCTTAATCTCCTGTCTGAAACCAAGTGTCCCTGACTATTCACTTTATATTTCTATGGAAAACTTTCATTGTTTCTGATAATTTCTATAAGGAATCCACAAACAGGTAAAATGTTATAAAAGGCAGTGAAACAGAGGAAAATATTTTTTGTATATATCAGAAAGATGCATGTGCATGTTTCTGTGTTCATATGAGCACATGTATATGAAGCATCAGCACTTCAGAGATATATCACAGCACTGCACAGAAAGTCTGAATCATAGGATTATCTTATTAATTATTAGTGTTTCTTCAAATCCAGCTCTGTAGATAGGTGAATATTTTATCAGTACATATATGAGCACAGATGTACTTATGCACTCCCACCCATGCACCCACACATTATATTTGAAGATACCTTATACAGGTATAATAAAGTATGTTACATATAAAATGTAGTATAATTTTTATTATTACTTATCTTCTCATTTAGACATACAGTCACACTTCGACCATCACTGTTGATGAACACTTTGGTTAATTTTTTCAAGGTCCTTCCCACTCCCAAGTGTTGTTTGTTTGGGTTTTTTTTTCATTTAAAAAACATCAATATTGTCCATGGTTTGTTGACATATTCCATCTATCATCCCACTGCCAGTTTTCCTAGCTTTGTTAGGTCCCTTTGTTAGGTGTTTTTCACACTCTATTGCACTTCAGGTGAGCTCTTCTATCATTTGAAAAGTACTTGACATCATTTATAGTGCAGCTCTGCAAGTCACCGCTTGGTTGGTTTTTACCAGCATGGCACCTGGGTATTTACTTATATTCCTTTCTCTTTTAAGGCTTGTCATTCTGTAGTCATATTTTTCTCACCTCATGATTATTTAATTTCCTTAATAGCCCCCACTTCAGGAATTTTAGCAAATTTTTAAAAGTTCATGTGAATTATTTCAGATTATTTTACTTCAGGCATTACTATGTTATCATGTACAATAATTTCTCAGTAGACTGAAAACAACACTTTCTTTTACAGCATCCATGTTGATTTGTGAGTATTATATATCTTCATCTTCCTATTGGTTCCTAATGACTTCCTTTAATTATCATTTCATCCTGTTACTTAATACTGACATTAGACGAATTTGTTTATAATTTCCACAGTTATCACAGAGCCTTTGTTAGAGATAGGACTGAAATTTGATGACACCAAGTTAAGTGGGTATGTTGATCTGCTTGAAGGTATGGAGGTTCTACAGAGGGATCTGGACAGGCTGAATCGATGGGCTGAGGCCAATAGTATGAGGTTCAACAAGGCCAAGTGCCAGGTCCTGCACTTGAGCCACAACAACCCCAGTCAACACTATAGGCCTGGGGAAGAGTGGCTGCAAAGCTGCCCAGTGGAAAAGGGCCTGGGGGTGTTGGCTGATAGCTGACTATGACCCAGCAGTGTGCCCAGGTGGCCAAGAAGGCCAATGGCATCCTAGCTTGTATTATAAATAGTGTGGCCAGCAGGATGAGGGAAGTGATTGTCCTCCTGCACTCGTCACTGGTGAGGCTGCACGTCAAATAGTGTTCAGTTTTTGGGCCGCTCACTACAAGGATATTGAGGTCCTGGAACGTATCCAGAAAAGGGCAATAAAGCTGGTGAGGGGTCTAGAGAACAAATCTTACAAAGAGTGGCTGAAGGAACTGGGGTTGTTCAGCCTGGAGAAAAGGAGTCTTGGGGAGACCTTATTGCTCTTCACAACTACCTGAAACAAGTTGTAGTGAGGCAGGGGCCAGTCTATTCTCCCATGTAGCAAGTGACAGGACAAGAGGGAATAGCCTCAAGTTGTGCCAGGGGAGGTTTAGGTTGGACATTAGGAAAAATTTCTTCACAGAAAGGGTTGTCAAACTTTGGAACAGGCTTCCCCAAGAAGGTAGAAGAGTCACCATCCCTGGAGGTATTTAAAAGACATGTAGATGTGGAGCTAAGGGACATGGTTTAGTGGTGACCTGGCAGCACTGGATTAATGGTTGGACTTGATGATCTTGAAGGTCTCTTCCAAGCGAAATGATTCTTTGATTCTGTGATTCTATTAAATTTGCTACCGTAAGGTCTGCTATTAAAATAACATTGTGTATTTTGTTAACAACACAACCATTTAGTTCTTGTGTTTCCTGGTGGAACTACTTGGTGGAGCAGCAGCCAAGTTTTCTTTTAAATACTCTGCTGCTCAATATAGCAGCTTGTTCTAACATCTCTTCTTTTGACACCTCAGTCCCACAAGGTTTCAGCTTTATTAGCTGGAAACCAGCCATTTCCAATGTTTTCTGTAGTCAAAATGCACACAAGAAAATAATTCCATGTAAAGACTTCATATACCTCCTTCAAATCTTTAAAGGCACATGAATGGAAGAGAGGCAGCAAGAGAAAGTATGATCCTAAACAAATACTCGTGGGCATGTCTGAGAGAAAGACAGAAGGGAGAAGCCTAGGTTCAAAGCCCTGATCTGTGCCCTTGACCAAAGGACCAGAGGGTCACAAAGTATACAAACCAAGCAATGTCTTTGGATTTTGACAACATCACATAATAACATCAATATGTTAATTATCCTCAATGAAGAATACTGTATGTAGACAAGGCCTTACTAATTTTCTCCATTTCTATATACTTGAATGCTAATTACTTTCCTTGAAGAATAAGAATATCCCCAGCTTGCTTAGAGTAATCTTCATGTTCTCATCAAGATGCATTCCTGAGAGATGTAGGCTTGAGGGTCCTCAGACTTAAAAAGAAGCTCCAGGAGAGGAACAGAGAGAGAGGCAAAAGAATGTCCAAACATGGGCTTTCCTGCTCTGAATAAGCTCTCCTGTTCCTTCAGGCATTTTTTTAATATAACCAAATGTATTGGACAAGCACTGAAAATTGTTTCTGAGTCTGGGAACAGAATTAGGTGCCCAGGGTATTTCTGTTGAGACTGAGGCAGTCTTAGGTATATAAATAAGCAAATTTGTCACAGTCCCTGATCCAATATATGGACTCTGATATAGTTTTCTACTGATACTGCATAATAGATAAAGCAGAGTTTTTCAGGACTACAGCTGTGACTTTAAGCACTTAGATCTCATCAAAGTCTCCTCCTCAGCTGAAACATCTGTATCTGCAGTTGCACTGCATCTCACTGGAAGTGGGGGTACTTAAAGAAGCGAACAAAGCCAAGGAAGAATGGGTGCTACCAGTACTTTCGAGTGACCGATTTTTGTTCTCAGACATTCCCACAAAAGGAAGACACCTGCTTGTTCTTTTGAGAAAGAGCTGTCCTGCCTTCTCTGGAAGCTTACTCCAGGAGAGGACTCACAGGTGTGAAGGCACCTCGAGTTAGCTCAAAATAACACTGACTGGAGGGAAGTAGATTTAAAGCTCTCTGTGTCTATTGCTAGTTGCTATCTAGACAGCTCTTGGCCTTTATGGGTTCTGTTCTTTAGTATTAATTCTCCTTGCATATTGTAGGAAGAGCAGACATACCTCCTAAAGGAAACTCCTACTGAGTGGAAGAAAAACTTGTAAATCCTCCTTGTGAGTGCAGACTGAGCTATTTATTGCTATTTAAGCATGTACACTACATCCAACTATGTATCTTTAGCTCTTTACCCTCACTTCTGCAAAGTCCTGGCAAAATCCCACGCTAAACCTGCCAATGATTTTCTTAAGGCACTAACACCTTTGATAACTTGGAAGTTGATTTTCTATTTTTGTTTCCTCTTCCTTCACCCTACAACAGTAGCACTGTTGCTAACTTGGAAGCATGTATGCCTAATATAGCAATTTTGTAAAATTCCAAAGCAGCTGCTAACTAGAGAGCTGCTTCATGTCCACAGGTGAGAACCACAGTCAGTGGCTGCAGCTGGAGAAGGATATAAGCACAAAGATGAAGAGTCAGCCTAAAGCACTGAGGAAGATCTCACAATCAGAGGATGAGAGTAAGCTGCTGTTCTGGGTGGAGGGAGGACCAGCAGGAGCTTCTCTAGAGGCAGTGGAGCAAGGAAGGAAATCCTTTGGCCCAGGACTAGCCCGGAAGCAAGTAAGGGAAAGTAATTCTGGATGGACTGCACCATTTGTTAAAAGATTAAAAATAGCAAGGATTTCTTAAACTCTGAAATCTTTTACTTAGCCCTTCTTCTGTGGTCCTGAAGGAAGCAGGCCTCAAAAAGACTAGCAAATATAAGGCTCAATCCTGACATCCTGTTGAACTCTCAGCTCCTGTTGACAGCTGTTTTGATCTGTAGGGAATGAGGATTTGGTCAGTTGTTCTTCCAAACACAATTTCTTGGAAATGTTAAAAAATAGAGAGCAAAAATGCATTAAGAAAGTCAATTTGTCAAAGCAAAACAGAGGAAAAGCTCCATCAGATTGTGCTAGACAGAGGACAGGCATGTTTGCATGAATATTGGTAGCAAACTCTTCTGCTACCTCAGCCTGACAACCCCTGTTTATTCAAAAACAAAGTTACAAGACACTAGATAAACTAATCAGAGGACATGCTCTATATATATTGTTCATGAAGTTGGACATTTACTCTATTCCCTTGAGTCATTTCATGCCGAAATGGAGTTCTAGCCTTTCATTAGATTCGTAAACAATATAGGCTGGAATAAATGAATAAAGGCAGAAAGGTATTGAATTTTTTGCAGGCAACTTTCCCATTGGAACATTTTTCATTTCTGTTGAGAATTCAAATGTTGCTTGTGTTTTACCAATCCAAACTATAAATCTACACACATTTTTATCCATTTCATGGAGCAGTGACTCTAGAAAGTTGCCTATATACATAAGATGACATAAGGTAATAAAGGGAAAGTGCCATAGTCACTCTTAATTTCACAGAGCAACTGCAGCAGCAGGAAATGCAGTTACCATCAAAAAACACAGTGGCCTGAAGGTGAACATATGGTATTTGTCATACTGCTCAGTTGTGAAACTTGCCAATATGGCTGGGGGGGGGAAGAAACGAAACTATTTAATTTCAATGGAGTGTATTACTGGTTTGATGTAAGTAAACCCTGTTATCAAAGGCCAGGAGTTAAATTAAAAGACAAGCATAGAAAAGTCTGAAACATTTAAAACAAACAACAAAAAAAATTGTCTCCCTGAATTGCAGGAGACCCTGTGATCTCTCACTGTAATCAACTGAAGTAATTAAAATTCAGAACGTTTAATTATACCCCAGTTCAGCAAATAATAATCTTTACCTCATTGTACTCATATGAAGATGGTGTGGGCGAGCATAAAGATCTTAAAGATGATTAAATTAGTGACTAATTTACTGCAAAAAGAGAAGAAAACAGGCATATAAATAAAAGTTGGGAAAGCAAAAATGTCTTTTCTTTTATAGACAGCATATTACTAAAAATAGAGTATACACAAAATTTAGTATTTTAGATAAATACAGTACGGCTCATATTTAAGATATAATATTCCCTTACATCTTAGCACAACCCATACCTGGTTAGATAAGGATGGTGGATCTTGGCTTTTCTGCTACTGAGGACTGTGGCTAGAAGACTGGTAGTTGTGCCTGGAAGTACAGAGTTCCACCTACTGTGAGACTTTCAATGGGACAGCTGCATTCTTTGATCTTGGGGGAACGATTCCACAGATAAATAATACACCTTTCTTGTAAGAAGGAATATGCCTTTTCAGAACACATAGAAGAGGCTTTGGCAAAGACACTGAAGAAGATGTGCCAAAAATTAGGGTCCAAAAGCCTTATTTAGATGGGTAAACAAAAGATCAAGTTTTCCAAAGTGCTTATCTGGCAATAATTTCCCTTCAAGAGACAGCTGATAAGGGCTCAGCACTTTCAGAAAGAGGTTACTTAATAAAGCTCATGTGTTGGAAAGTTTGCCTCAAGTGCATGGGTCTGCAAAGATGAAATTGTCTTCTTTACTTAAACCAAAGTCAGAGTGAAAATAAAGCTGATTGAAATGATGGTTAGCTGATTAATCTATATAATTTGCTGCCACAGGACCTTTTTGAGCCTAAGGGCTGATTACAACATGCTCTATGTGCAAAGTTGTCTTGTTTTAAAAACATTTTCTGATTATCACAGGATGATGGGATAATTCAGGCTGGGAGGGATCTCAGGAGGCCTCCAGTCCACCTTCCAGATCAAAACAAGGCCAACTCTGCAGGTAGATGAGGCTGCTTAGGGCTTGGACCAACTGGGGCTTGAAAGCCTCCAAGGATGGATATGGCACAGATTCTCAGGGTGACCCGCTGCACTGCCTCCCTCATGGGGAGACAATTTCTGCCTATACACAGCCTGAAACTCTCTCATTTCAACTTGTGTCCGTTGCATCTTGTCCTCCCACCCTCCACTGCTGTGAGGAGCCTGACTCCATCTCCTCCATGACCTCTTTGTAGATATTAGGAGGTGGCTGTCAGGTGCCCCAAAGCCATCCTCAATTCTCAGAGTGTGTACTGTGGTCCCCTCAAAGCCAAATCTGTGTCTGGTGACAGCCATTCATCCAGCTAAAACCCCTTTCCCTCAGTGGCAGGGTCCAGGGTAAAAGCACCAGGATCTCCCATGGCTGTGGCAGAAGTGCCTGTCTGGGGCAATGGTCCAAGTGACTGCCCAAGTCCCCAACATTGGGGCAGGCTGGAAGATGCGGGGGGCGGGGGGGGTGTCCTCTCTCTGCCACCACCTCCTCCTGGTGCTGCCATGGGTTTGATATTCTTCTCCACCTGCCACAGGGCATCCGCCCTCATTACAGGCCTGTGGGTGGAGGGACAGCCCCCCTCCACTGACAGGAGTCAGAAGCCTCCAGCCATCCCTGCCATGGATGCCCCTGTGTGACCCACAATCACCGGACACAAAGGGACCCCTCAACCTCTCCTTCACCTCCCCCTGGGACCAGACTCTCCGCTCTCCTCCTCCTGTGACCCCTACCCTGTGGCACATGCAGCTGCCACCCACACCATCTCTGGCCCTGGGGCCACGTTGACAGCAACAGGCAGCTGGGCAGAAGCAGCTGGGCCTTGGCTGGAGGTGTCCCTTCGCCCCCATCCTGGCTCTCCTCCCCGGCAGCCTCGCAGCACGACTCACAGCCAGCGCCGCCCTCGCAGTGAAGTTTTAAACTGTTTTGGCTAAACTCTGCTAATTTTAGGTATGAACTCTAGTAAACTGGTTTAAATTCAGCTTGCGGTGACTCAGCTGGTATTCATAAACACTAGCGTAACAAAAACCTAATTTTAAATCTGCCGTCTTGTGTACAGTTGCATCAGTTTAACTGGAGCGGTTTTGCAGGCAGATTTAAGCTAAGCTGGTGCTGCTTGGTTGCAGAAGAGCCTAGGTCTGGAAAAGCTGAGATGCTGATACGAGTAAGACCGTCGGTTGTAATTATAAAATACTTCAGTTCGGGTATCTTCCTGCTGCAGGGTATAAATTAATCACCCGCTGCCATACCGAAGAAGCCTTTCTTCTTTCAGGTGCTTTCAGTGGAGCAAATGATGTGTTCTTTCAAAACACCTGCTGTCGTCCAGAGCCTCGGAAGTGCTTATGAGCTGGACAAACCACTACCCACTTCCATAAAATAATTAAAATTCTCAAGTAAAACACAGTGATGTTATCATTAAATTGGGACCAAATCCAAGGTAATGGAGAGCACAGAACAAGCGGTCCCCTTCCACCAGATCAGATGCCTTTCTTGGCATTAATTGGGAGTGCGTCAGCAGGGGAGGTAACTCTGTTAGCTAAATGAATAATGTTACTGAAGTTTCTCAGGTTGTCTGTGCCAAATCTGTGTTTAATCGGCCTGACTTGGAAAGGCTATAAAGGATCATTTTATTAATCTCTAAGGTCAGGATTTTAGCAAGGATTCTGAATTATTAAAGAAACTGGCTGATAATTGGGCCAGGATGTAGCATCACACTCAGCTTTGAAGTCACAGCATCAGCAAAACTTTCTTGAGACCCGTTAGTGGATTCAGCGGGACTGAGACATGCATGTAGACATGAGAACCACAGTTTCTGATGGATGATTTAAAATATAGCAGTAAAATCCATTGGATCCAGCATGTTTTAGGGTTTGCTGAACTAAATTGTCCATGCTACTTTCATTGCTTAAGGACACAGGTACATAACTGTAACCAGAGATTGAATGTTTCCTGACTTCCATTAAATGAAAATCATCAAACATGAAGCTGTACCAACTTGAACAGTTGTACTGAGCTATAAAACACAACTTTGAGAGTTTGGCCTGAGAACACCTCAGGGATTCAGGCAGAGAAGTGAGAATGGATGAGATCTCCTGTTGAGACTACCTTTCAGCAGTGTGAGTGACCTCCTTTCTACATTGCCATAAGCTTCCTTCTCCCCATGAGGATGAGCCTACACTTGGTTCTTCTGGGAAGAAAGCAAGCCACAAGACTCTTTGACCTTTTTTCACTAGCTGCTAGCCTCATCTCTTAGCACCCCTTTCATAGGCTGCATGATAAACAAGGAAGTTACTCTAAGCAGTCTCCATCCTGAGCAACATAAACACTACAAGTTTTCATTTCCTATCTGCTTCTGTAAGAAGCAGAAGTTAACTCCTCCATCCAGCTCTGAACAGATGGAGTGACATGGATCATACTCCACAGATGCAACAGAGCAATGAAAGGAAGCAACATTCCCTAAAGATCTGATCTAGTCTGGTTGGGGTAAAATTTATATGGTTTAAGGCAGATTTTAGTGCCACATTATTGTTGTGAATCCAGCTTCTCCTACATGGACACATTGGTTGGTTTAGCTCAGCTTATTAATGGGGAAAGAGATTCCCTGAAGCTCTGCTCACCACAGCAATACAACTATGGCTAACTGGACTTCTCTCAGCATGATAACCCAGGCATCTAACTAAAACACAGTAACATCAATCACCTGTTGTCACTAAAATCCAGGATCATTTGAGGAGATAAAAGTGATAATGCCTGAAGTGTTGTAAGATTTCTTTTCTTTCCCCATCTCCCCATGCCCCATAGCTGAAATTGCACCCGATTGTATGGAAGGGAAAAAATTATATTCCTACAGTGCTTGTTGGCCTAAGGTCAGAGTTATCTTACTGGAAGTGAAAGAATGCCTCCAGACTCCAGTTTTCTTTTAATAAGAGTGAAACACTTGCTATGCACTTTCTTCTGCTCAGGAATTATATTGCACTGAAGGGATATATATCCCCTAATAAACTCTTTTTCCATTTTTCCATTGCCTTTAATTTCTCAGCATCAACCTTTGAAAAACACTTTAATAGTTCTTTGAATGAGAATGGTCTTTTTTCCATTGCTTTGAACTCTTTCCTGTGTATAAACTGATATGTTTGGAAAGGCAATATGCTTTCAGGTTATTAGAAAATAGTTACGTTATTGTTTTTGAAAAGACCAACAGCCACAAGATGTTATTAAATGTATTTCTGAATACATTTAATGTTCAATTACAAGGCAGAAGAGATAGCTCAAACCAAATTTCATGATGGGCAGCCTCCTTTGGGAAATGCCATCTCCAAACTGAAGATTTTTAGATTTGAGGACAATAAGCCATTGCAATATGATCCCAAAGGACATGAGCAGTCTTCTATTGTCCGGAAACTCAAAATCTAAATTGGAAACAAAACCCTAGCCACTCACTCTGGCAGGGATAGAATTTCATTGTGAATATTTTCTGAGTGTCATATCTAAACAAGGTGATTGAACTCGTGGTTTTCACGAAGACTGAAAAGACTGAGTGATATTTTAGGGACTCCTTTGTGCGGTTTGGGGTAGATGTTCCTAATGGATGGAGTAGAGGATTTTAAACCTCTAAAGGATTCTATGAGTATTTCAATTTAATCTTCTAAAATATCTGCATTTTCTATCTGGGAAGCACAGTGTGCTTTACAGCTATTGACGAGATAAATTTTAGCAGTCCTGTGGAGATCAGTAACAATGTGCTTGCTACAGATGTAGAAACTGAGACACACAACATTGAAGTAACTTTCCAAGAGCCACAGAAAGGAATAAAAATATCATTGTCCTGTGATCCCTCTGCACCCCTGACTCTAAGAAGTGATACCTACCTGTCAGGCTACTGGTGAGATACACACAAGGAAGATTAAGTTATAGCAGAAAGTAGGGAAGGGCATAACATTCTTCAGCTCATGTGTGGTCATCTGCCCACTGTTCTTCCCGTTACCAAGCCATTATCAGGCCAGATGGTGGCAAAAAGGACAAAATCACATCAGAAGAAACAGTGACTTTGAAAAGAAGAGGCTAAGTCAGAATAGGCTGGAAGGGACAATATTTGACAATAGTTGTTGAACAAGATTTCCCTCTTCTAGCAAGGCAGTAATAGAATAATGTAATTATGTGAGAAAGACTGACTTGGTGTCATATTCCATCCCACAGAGTTGAGAGGAAAAGAAAGATAGCAGGCACTTTGACAATAAACATGTGGAAATAATATTGATTTATCTCTGATGATTTCTGGTCACTAATATTTTAAAAGAGCAACAACAAAAAGACATGTTTAGCTTTATACAGGTATAATTGCTTATAACTGCCTTTGGTTTTTGTTCATCAGCACTTAAATTTCCAGTGAAAATTAATTCCCTAGCAATACACTTGACCTGAAGTTCAATGATCATAAACAGGGTTTACTCAGCAGCTGACCTGTATAATCTCCTTGCTAAGGAATTATAGGTTGGAATGATAGCCTGAGCTATTGGTTTTTATGATGTCCCTGACTGTGGCTCTGAAAGGTTTTAAAAATTCATTTACAATTCAGGAATGAGTCACAGTAGTCCTTCATTATATATGGAGAAAAAAAATCTAATGACTTCCACTGGGATGATACTGCGTTCCAGTAGAAGGACTGTAAAATCTATTTCTGCTTATGGCACTTCTGATTTTTAACCCCTTCCTCTGATTTTCTTACCTTGAAGAACAGAAAAAATTCCTCAGAAACACTTCAGCATTTTTCCAAAACACTTTCTGAAAAAATATATTTTCAAGCTGTAGGGGAAAAACCCACCTAAAATACCTTAATAAAAAGCCAGTTTAGGGAAACAAAAGAGCATTAAACAAACATTTCAGCTAAATTAATGTAAGAAACATCCATAAATCTTGAGCTGGATGTTTGCAGGTGTACCTGGGTATGATAATATTAAACTGATCACCACATAAGTTTACACATTCAGCATTACTGTACAAGACTCACTGATATGTTACCTACTACTTAATAGCAATAGTTACTTTAACCTGTCATTTATGTGTTGTTACTTATTGCAAGATATATACTAGTTAAATAAAATTATATCAAAAGCTATGCATGGTAATTGTTGGTAACTATTAACTGTGTTATCTATATTTGATTCAGCATCCTTGTACTTTTATGTACACGGTTACATAAATGTTAACATGCATTTTCAATAGTTCCATCATTTTCCTGGTTACTTTATCTACATACTTCTGTTCTTCTAACACAAATAAATGGCTGCACTGAAAAAAGAAAATAAAAAAAGGAAGAAAAAGAGTAAGGCAAACATTTCTTGTTCCGGTTATCAGCTTTAATTTTCAGCATATGTTATTTAGTTTGTATTTAGTCATGCAATAAATCTGGCTTCACGTCTTAGACTTCCTCCACTACTGTTTCTGTGCCACGAGTCTCTGTCCTGGTCTCAGGTATGTGAGTGAGGAGCACCTCAGGGAGGGGAGTCTTTTATGTCCAACAAAGTGATTGCTGGTGTTTTGATGACCTGTAAGGTATAAGGGCGCTTTTGGTAAAGAAACTGGAAATTTGGCATAATGCTGTCTTAAATTTGCCAATCCCTGAAGTAAAGGAGGCTGGTCACTCACAGCTGCTTTGATATAAAAAGGATTATTTAAACTTTCCCATTTACATATTTCAGTGCTCAAACTTATGCACATATTTCCAGTTATTCTCCATGTGATAGGAACAAAGGAAATCCCATTTTTAGGTGAGAAGGAACAATGCATTATCTGGAAAGAGGTTTTTATTAATGAGATAATTGCATAGCTAGCTACATGCACAAAAGACTAAGAAAAGAGGCAGAGGAGACAGTTCTGTTACTTCAAATTTTGGCATTGGAAGAAAAGTACTGTACTTGAAAGAATGGATGAACAGATTGCTCACAAATAGGGAGCATGATTCCAGGGACTGGATTCACACATGTGCTTAAACCAACAGGGAATAAGGCCATTATGTCAATGCGTAGCCATTTGTTCTGTGTGTAGGGCACAGCAATGAAGACTCAGGCCAAGTGCATGTAACCTACTACGAATTCTCAAGGAAAAAAATCTGATATTCAAGCAATCACAACTGGAGGGAGTAGCTTGATCTGCTAAATAATAATGGTTGTAGAATACAGGCATTTTTTTTCTACCTTTAGCAAGGGGAGGAATAAATTAAATCAACTCAAGAAGGAATTAGACAGTATTTTGTATGAATAATTCAAGCAAACTCTGCCTAAGTCTTGTTAGGTGTTAATATATCGTAAAGTTTCTGGATATCTAAAACTAGGCAGGCAAAGCAGAAAGCTAGCCAAAGATGAAACCTTGTTTGAGCTATATATTTCTATAGGTAATGCATAATTCTTCTAGAAACAAGGGAGTATGATGAAGTATCAGGGTACTGGCACATGCGGAAATGGAATAATAAATGTGTCTGTTCCTCTAGAGAGTGGTGATGGGAGAATTAGACTATTGTTACAGTGTCCTCAGGGCTGCTCTCCTACCTTCTAAAGCACGGGGAAATCTATGAAACAATCTATGTTCTTTTCACTGAAAGGTTACATCTAATTCTGAACCTGTGACAGCTATCTGAGAAGGCCCTTTGATTTATTCTGGGACAAACTAAGGTACTTCGGTTGGCAAATGCTTCTGGTTTCTATCCAACTTAGCTTCTGCTTATCCTTCAGTATTATTACGAGTATGTGGATCAACCTCCAGCTGTGTCAAATAAGAGACTTCATCTACCCACTACCACAGCAGCTACATTTGCCTTGTACGGTGGTACACATGAGATGGGGACGGAGCGATTTCAGCTGAAGGAGTTGATTATTTAACAACCTCACGGAACAGGGAAATTACTGAAATGCTGTAACAGCTTGCCCTTTCAGGAAGCCTTTCTGTCACAGGCAACCCTCACAACTGCACATTTCTTTCACTTCCAAATAATCTTACTAACATTTGTTTCTTTTTCTTCTCTCCCCTCTCTTCAAAAGAAAGAAAAACAAACTAGGAAAAAAAAAACCACTAAGGTTGCTTGAAGGTTGCTGTGTATATTACTACTAATTACATATAGAAGGTTCAAAGATGCTATAGAGAGAACTGCTGGCCCTAAAATAGACTACTTTAAAATATATCCCATATTGTTATCTGTGGAACAGCAAAAAGTTGAAGTCTATCTAATTCAGGTACGTCTCTTCACTTTCCTGTATAACAGTCCAGCAAATTGAGTACCTGCTCTCTCACTTCCCAGTCCAGGAGTCTAACCTCAATATTTTGAGCTGGTAGCCTGATGGTATTCAAAGTCACACATAGCTTCAACATGTAGTAAGGTGCTTATATAGAATAAATTGGACTGATTCACTAGGGTTTTAAACAATCCCTCTAGGGCTTCTGCCCTACCACAGCTCTCTGCACATTCTCACCATAACTAGACAATTTATTTTTTTCTTTTAAAAAAAGAATCAAAGTCCAGTTGGTCAGGGTTTCCCTGGCAGCCCCTCTCCTTCCCCTACACCACCCCACATGTCCCTCACATGGGAAAACTGGGAAGGTGAAAGACCAAATGCTGCTTGTTGTACAGAGAGGGACTTAGTAAGACAGGCAGTTTACCACTAGCGAGAAACAAATAAATAAGCTAGAGCAGGAAAGGGGAAGGCTGTGCTAGGGTGATTTAGTGGGGAAAAAAAAAAAATAGCAAACTATGCATCCCCCTGCAACTCCCAGCTGCCCTTCCCTAGCTCTGGCCAGTGATCACTTCTGTGAAAGAAAGCACAGCCCCCCTCCTCACATTACTCCTCTCTCCCCTTCCTCTCACAATGTGAATGGCTTTGCCACCGTGCAGAACTGCCTCCCCACATCATAGACAAGGACAGGGAAGGGATTTTACTTCTGTTCTTTGGGTGTTGAAATTCACTTTGGCTCTACTGTGGCTGTGCTTTGAGCTGGCTCATGAGTTAAGTCATGCCTTGATAACATGCATTGCATTAATGTCAGGGGTGGAAGAGTAATCAGCAAAGGGAGAAAAGGCTCACTACTCATTCTTAATGACATTTTACACAACCAACCAAGATTATGTCAGCCTAGAGATCAGAACAAGAAAAATCAGAGCTGGGGCTCCTTAGCTCTGCGCCTTGCTTTTTTACTAGCTGGTTTCTTGGGCTTCCTTGTTACAGGCAGTTCTGATAATAAACCCCCAAATAAGCAGCTTTACATCATTCTTTACCAGAATGTGCTTTCTCTCATTAGAGACTGGTTTCCATTTGCACTGGGTCTCTGCTCTCTTTATAGGCAGCTAACGTGTGAGGGACACCATCAAGGGGCTCCGTGGCACAGTGTTGCCCTGTCATGGATACAGACACTGGGATGGGAAGCAGGGCGCTTTGCCTGTATTTGCCATATTTTGGCAACTACCAGCTTGTGTCAGGGCACCATGTGCAAAGGAAGCAAGACACATTTGAGCCTGGAAACCAGGGATGGTTGCAAATATAATTAATAGTGAAAAGTGTGAGGAGCCTGCAAGAAAGAACAGTAGAGGTACCAAGCTGAAAGGAAGGGAGGTGGATGCCAGGTCAGGAGCTGGAACAGGAGAATGGAAGAAGGCAAGGGACAAGGATGGCACGACAGTAGTAAGGGAGACACCAGTATGACAGCCAGCTGGGAGAAAAGGTGTGAGTGCACTGGAACCAGGGCACTGGGGATAGGGTGGGATGCATCCTAGCTAGAAGAGGAGACTGGGATCAGACCAAAGAGCCAGGAAGTAGTGGTGATGGTTGGGGATGAGGAAAAAGAAACAGGAGTGACACAAATGAACTAGGTTTTTTTTTCTCCAAACTGAAAACATTTCCAAATTACATACATATGTATAGTATCTCAAAAACATTAAAAAATAATAATAATAAAAAACCCAATACTCCATGAAGTTTTCTGTTCTAAACAGATTTTCAGATCCTACCTAACTGGAGTCCAAGGCCTGAGCATATGATTATTATTGTCTGTTGCTGTTTTTCTTCACCCCAGACCTAGACAGGAGGTGACACTTTGGTCTGCAGGGTAGGGTACAGGATCAAAAAAATTCCACCTCCTGCTGCCTGCCTGCCACACCTCTGTGCTGGAAGAAGCAGGTATCTCTTTTGCTTTATCTTCAGACTGCCTCTGTGCTTTTCCTGGGTTATATGAAGGATATTCCACAACAGTTAACAGACACAGATTTTTGAGACTCATGGGTGGAAAGTGATGAAAATATTTGATCATAAAATTATTGGGTTGGAAGGGACCTTTAAAGGTCATCTAGTCCAACTCCCCTGTAGTGAGCAGGGACATACTCCACCAGTATCAGATTGCTCAGACCCCATTCAACCTGACCTTGAATGTTTCCAGGGATGGGTCTTCTGCCATCTCGCTAGGCAATCTGTCCCAATATTTCACTGCCCTCATTGTAAAAAATTTCTTCCTTATATCTAGTCTAAATCTACCCTCTTTTAGTTTTAAACCACTACCCCTTGTCCTGTCACAAAAGGCCCTGAAGAAAACGTTGTCCCGATCTGTCTTATAGTCCCCAGTACTTTACATACTGAAAGGTCACAAGAAGGCCCCCACAGGAGCTTTCTCTTCTCCAGGCTGAACAACCACAACTATCCCAGCCTTTCTTCACAGGAAAGGTGTTCCAGCCCTCTGATCATTTTTGTGGACCTCCTTCGGACTCACTCTTGACTAGAGGGGTAGAATCACTTCCCTTGTCCTGATGACCACCACTGATGATATTGAGATGTGTGCAAATACTAGGTACAGTTCTCCTCAGGGAAAGGGTACCTTCTCAATATAGGATAAATACCAGGATGGGGAAAAACAAAATCAATCAGATAAAACAGAGGAGGTTTAGAAGGCTGCAATAGGCAGGAGATGGCTCAGTAGAACATGTTGGGTTTTTTGACCAGTGTTCTTTTTAGTGCTAGGGATCCAAGCCAGATTCCATTCCAATGCCAAATACATCTATTGAAGTCCGAGCAACAGACTTAATTACAGCAGGAAATTGCTGTTTTAAAAAGCATATCTGTAAAGAATGGGAGAATGCATATGGCACATATGTGCCTCGACAGTTTTGCTAAATAAACCATGAATTTTGACAAGAGTGTATCTGTAAGTTTGCCATGGAAATAGGATTGTATAACATCACAGCTGAAACAAAAGTTCAGCCTCTGAAAACTGTGGGGGTGTGCTGCTAAAATGTTTGCTTCGAATGTTAGCTGACTAGTTTCATAACTCCCATGAATCCAGTTAATGCTCTTTTAGACAATACATGGAAAGGGTGGCTGCTGGGACTGTACAATAAAAGCATTAAAATTGTAGTGTCTAATGGTCAGTGTCTCAGAAAATGACAGAAGTTTTTTGCATAAGAAAATTTAAGAGATGAGACTTCCCAGCTTGTTTATACAGATTCTATCAAATGGAGCTGTGGAAAAATATTTGGTTCTCTGTTTAATGAGGAAATTACACTGTAGGAGTATTAATATCACTTGGGGGAACTGGTTAGTTTGGCAAACCAATAAGGAATGGGCTGTAAAGGCTTTCTCTTTCAAGTTGTTAAAACAGAGCCATTCCCCTGATGCCAAGAGCAGGAACTACAGTGAAAAGGAGCTGTTATTATCAGTGACCCCATGACTCAGCTCAGGAGTCACATCCAGAACCCAGCAAGCACATTACCACTCCAATAACCACTGGCATGTTTGCCAGCGCATCAGGTGTCCCATCAACCAAGACAAAGTAGGTGAAAAAGCACATCCCCACAAGACTCCTAGAAGTAGCAATTCTGACACGTTTGGTAAGTTAATTGCTTCATGGGGGAAACAAACTGTTATCAACCATAAGGTAAGCATGGACATCTTTAGCCAAATGATAAAGAGCAGGAAGAGGGTACAGAGCAGTTTTTGTTGCACTGAGTGCCTGCATTCACCCTGCACTGGCTTTGCAGATCAGTCATTCCCCATCAGCTCATCTTGGCCTGTGTTCAAGGGATGCAAAACTTAAAGTAACAAAACCAAGTTTTCCAAATTGGACCTCAATTTCAAAATGAAACATTGGGATCATTCTTAGTCTTCACTGACGTTCTGCTTTGTAACTCACACAAACTGGCTTATCCTGGTTCCTCAAGGTATTAGCATGACCACAGCATCTTTTTCGTGTGGCTGTAGCTGCCCTTTGTTGTAGAGAGCTTGCTTTCTTACCCTGTTCTGGGTCAGCACACAGCAAGAACAAAGGCATCCTGCCCCTTGCATATGCACAAGGAATGACCACTCTATGACACCCCAGTTTTGTTCTGTCCCAAAAGGAGAGCTGACGGGGGTAGGGGAAAGGGTGATGGAGTAATTGTGCACATACACCTGTGCATGCAGTTATGTGCATGTGCATGTGCGTATGTGCACATGTGTTGGAAAACAGGTTCTTTAAGCTGCAGGCCTCAAGAAAACACATTGCTGAAGGAGGCAAAGTGTCCATTTCTCCTCTTCAGTAGTCCCAGAATGTCCCAGGCTCTCTACAAGGCCTGCCTTACCAAGTGTTTCTCAGGTTGGCAGGATTATCCCAGGGAAAATGGCCCAGCTTTTGTTGTGAGATCTTTCATTAGTTATAAGCAAACTGTTTATTAGGGCTGTATTATGCTAGTGTCCCCTGTAATAAGAAGGAGGAAACATATAAGACACAGGTCTACATCTCAATTCAGTCTATCTAGACAGTGCCCCTTCCAAAATGGTGTGCTGGAATTGTGTGGTTTATACAGAGATGATGACCTGATTCTGCATTTATTTTGTGGCCATCAGATTTTTCTGGCATATATATGTCTCCAAAGAAGGGCAACAAAGATGGTGAAGGGTCTAGAAAACAAGTCTTATGAGGTGGATCTGAGGGAAATGGGGTTGTTTATCCAGGAGGAAAGGAGGCTCGAGGGAGACCTTATTGCTCTCTACACCTACCTGAAAGGACTCTGTAGCAAGATGTGGGTCTCTCTCTTCTCCCAAGTAACAAGTGATAAGACAAGAGGAAATGGCCTCCAGTTGCACCAGGGAGGTTTAGATTGTATACTGGAAAAATGTATTCACCAAAAGGGTTGCAAAGCAGTGGAACAGGCTGCCCAGGGAAGCGGTGGAGTCACTATCCCTGAAGGGATTTAAAAGACATGTAGATGAGGTGCTGAGGGACATGGTTTAGTGGCAACACTGGGTTAATGGTTGGACTTTGTGATTTTAAAGCTCTCTTCCAACTAAAATGATTCCATGTGTCACAAGTCCAAAATAACACACTACACATGACTGAGGTTGGGCACATGAATGGTCAAGGTATGCACAAAAGCATTTTTACACAGAGACACAGATTACTGTGTCATGGCTTTTACACGTGTCCTCTCCTTCTGTCACATGGAACATCTGTTGGGCCACATGCAGTATACAGCTGCCAGGGAAGGGCATGCCATGGAGAGCTGAAACATAGGATTAACATACCTCCTTCTGCTCTCTGCTCCCATGGATTGGTTTAAGATAAAACTAAATTGCAGCCTCATTAGCACAAAGCTTTGAAAAACCCTTGATGTTTGGCTCTGACTACCCCCCTTTACATGGCTATAGTCTACAGCATAGTAAAGTCACTTGCAAGACCAGGGCAGCGGAGGCATCCAGCAAATACGGAGCATCTCGGTAAGAAATCTGAAATTCACCAAATGGCAGAGATCTTGTTACAATGGTTTGTCTCCCCCATGGCCAAGACACTTGATCTATTAAATCATGGCAATCAAAAACCCTGCAGTTCCAGTGCACTGGGAGGATTGTATTAAACTCAGTCAGCAATTATTGGTAATATGGGATAAAAATCTTTACTCTGCAAGTAAGCATTAAAAGGTCATAATATAATCGTTGTCACTGATGGTCTCTGCAGTGGCTGTTAGTCTGATTGCAAATGAACAGAGAAGAAATGCAGATGCGTATGTTGAATGCAAACCCTAAACTGCTATTTCTGTCACGGTGTTATTGGCAAAATTATAGACGCAGCACACATCAGCTTTTTCCACACTTGGTATCCGTAATAAATTTACCTTTATTCTTCACCAAATTTCCTCTTTATTGTTTTTCTGTGAATGCTCATTATGAGCAAGCACAGAAATGCCAAATGAGACAGGGAAAGTGGGAAGCGTGCCAAGGAGTCTGTGGGAGATTCAGAGAAGTTTTCCAGGCCCTTTGCATTAGTTACAGAAAATGCAATACATGAGCTAAAGCTGCACTGCCAGATTAGGTCTGGACCTGGACATGGTGGCACCTTCCACTGCAATGAGATGTGGAACAGAGATGTTTGGAGCCTGATTTGAGTGTCAGGGGTTTGCACCCTGACAGGTGTTACGAGCTGCTGGCTTGCACCACTGTTGGCAGTCTCCAGCTCCCTCACACCCACACATTCAACAGCACAGGCAGTTCTTGGTGCTGTTTCTTCATCTAGCAGGCACTCCCCACTCAGTCACATCAGCAATTCCCTTCCCAAGGGGGCCCCGAATCCCCCACAGTGCAGAACATCCCCAAGGCAACTGGCAGAACAGGTTTCAGCTGTCCCTTGGCCTCTTCCAGAATCTTGCTCACATACCACAGCCTGAGTATGCACAGCAGTGAGCAGAGTTAATCCCAATCCATTTTTAAGGTAAAAGAGATAAACTTCATTAAATTCTCTTGCAGATGCTCTCATATAGAATTAAAAATGTCTTAGAGTAATGTAGTGCTTGGACTACAAGTTTTGAGGTAACATGTTATTGCATGTCAGCTCCTGCATAAGCATCAGTGTGTGCTCTCTGCCCTCACACCACTCTAGCTTAAAGGACTTTGCATTTGCTATATATTAGGAATCATTGACAATTCCTGGAGATCCCTCATACATAATAATTTGCAATCTAATAGCTTGCTGCCTCTACTACACCACTTAGTTTATATCACTTTGAAAAAAATTTCTGATTAATTGAGTTAAGGTCAACTCGTATTGAAAGCACTGGCACAGTGACTAAATGCAGTTCAGCTTCTTTACTGTTAACTCATATTTTAACATTCCTGAGAGTTAATGGACAAGAAGCAGATTTTTCATACAGGAAACAAATAATTAGGAACATCCTGAGCAGTACAGCTCTTTATCTTCATTGTGGTGCTACATCTCTCACTACGCCCAGTCCTACTGAAACTAAAATGGTCTCCTCTTCCTGGCAAATCGACTCCTTATTGTGAAATCATTCAGTAAGTTACTTCTAATAGTAGCTTTACAAAAATGTTTCATGTGTTCTCTGAATGGCTCTAATTTGCTTAATAAAGGACAATTTTTAGTTAATCAAAAGCTTCTCAGTGGATTCTGAATTAACAGTTGGCTTACTGACAGGTAAAATTAATTAGATTTTTTTTCCTCCTGCTAAAAAAGTAAAAAACATCTCTTGTTCAAACACATTTGTGATAGAAGCTACTAGGAGGTATCTCAGGCATTTATTTTCTGAAAAGCTAATATTACGAAACTGAGTAAAAAATAAGAAGTCATGAAGACCAGGGCTTGTGTACAGCTATCTTTGTTATTAAAGTGATTTTAAATAATAAAAGTTTGCAGCCTTAAAGCTGCTCCTCCTTCTCTGCTTCATCTTGTCCTAAACACCATAGAAACCTGCCTGGCCATAGGAAAGGATGGCAGGTCCCGTGTCTGCCATCTTCCCACAGCACCCTGCCTGTCTCACACAAACTCAACAAGCACTCTCTTCTTCATTAAAAAAAAGAAGATATGACTTCATGGAACTGAAGTGGGCAACAGCACATTAACTATGGTATCAGAACCCAAATGCCACAAGTTTCTGTGTAACCACCATTCCTGCAGCTTCCAAAGCAGGCTCAATATCTCTGCGGCACAAGGTGGGGCTTGTAGCAAAATGCAGCCTCTCAGACACAACCTCAGCTGGTTAATGTAACCACCAATGCTCTAAAGAAAGATGAGACAATTCCTGTATTGACCTAAATCTAAAGAAAGCCTGAATCTAAGGTGACCTTCAGCTTCAGAAGAGGAGAAGTTGCAGAGCAACATACTGCACATCAAAACGTCAAACACTCCATGCTGCCTTGGTCTTCTTCCCTCCAGTCCCTGGCAGAGCTGAAGCAAAGTTTCTTTCTTTCCTCCATGAGCCCCCACTTGAGTCCCAGACACCATTCCTCCCACTGCAGAAACATCCCCACAGCCCCTCGGGGGCCACAAGCCACCTCACCAAAAGTCCTCCCCTCTCCCATCCTGCTTTCCAAACCTCCTTTCCAGGGCCCATCAGCCCTGGACACCTACCCCCTAACTCAAAGGCCTTACACAATTGCACAAGTAACACTGCTTCAAGCCACCTGTGCAGTAGCCAATTTCTGCTGATAGGTGAGGGATCATTTCTGAATCATTGCACACTCTACCTCGCCAAATAAAATGGTTCTTGTCCTGCAGTTGCAATCTTAAGTCCCACCATATTGACAGAACATCCCAAGGCAAAGCCCTTTTTGCTTTAGGCATTTTAGAGCATCTGCCCCAAAGTGAGATAAGAAATGGTCACATGAGCTCTAGGAGATTCTTATTGCAAAGTATAAGTATTAATATTGTTTAAAATACAGCTGGGATCACTACAGTTCTCAGATGTTTAATCAAGGCTGGGGCAGTTGCAGGCTTTTGTTGTTCTACCCCAAATTAATAAAATAATAACTTATAATAACTTTCAGAGCACCTGCCTCAATTCTGACTCAAAATCTGAGCCAGATCCAAACTCTCACCAGAGACTGCAAGGTGCAGAGTAACACTGAGTTTATGTGGAATTTAATAGAAATTGAAGGTATGTAGCACTTCTTAGGACTTGGCCTAAACACAACATACTCCTCTGCTCCAATGAGCAAGAGCAACGTAAAGTGCTGATACCAAAAGTAATCTGTCTTAGAGGTACCTGTACATTATCTACTATAGTTTCCTGACAAGGCTTATCTAGCATCACTATCTATATGACATTTTTAACAGCTTGTGAAGCTGCTGGCCAATTTCAAGGAGGTTTGACAGAGTAGAAGGAGAATCAAAAGTGTTTGGTTTGAACATGATTCATGGAAAGAGGAAGTGAGGCGCAGAAACAACAGCCACCCAAGCTGAATTAGTGTCTGCATGGTGGCTCAACCTCAAGACGCTAATCTTCGAGGAATCAAAGCATAAGATTGGATGCACTGCTCACTGAACTGCTTCTCTGACACCCTGAAATCTATTAAAAACATCTGCTGGAAGCTTCACTTCAAGTGGATCAGGAGTCTCAGTGAGCCAAAGGTTTCACAGGCAGCTATCAAATCCAGTATACCTCCTAATGTGAAGGTCAATCAGCTCCCATATTTTATTCACATATGATAGGAATAATACTTACCCTAGAACTGAAAGACAAAAAAAAAAAAAGCCATGTCACTACCGGGGTTCATCCTATCAGCAGTGACCTCAATGAGTATAAGATAAATTAATTTTAAAATACTAATTTGCAGCTTAAAAGCAAACCAAAAAACCCAACTAAATGAAGTGGAACATTAAAGCCACTTCAGCATCTCAAGATGCTTTATCCTGAAAGGTGTAGGCACTCTAGAACAGGAGTCAAAAGCAACTTCATTTAATGGCATTTCAGTATGTGATATAAATATTCATGGGAGACCTCATAGCCACCTCCCAGTACCTGAAGGGAGCTTATAAAAAGACTGGAGAGGGCCTTTTCACAAAGGCCTATAGTGAAAGAATGAGGGGTAATGGGTTTAAATTAGAAAGGAGTGGATTTAGGTTAGAAATAAGAAGGAAGGTCTTTACCACGAGAGTGGTGGAGCACTGGAACAGGTTGCCCAGGGAGGTGGTTGAGGCCCTGTCCCTGAAGACATTCAAGGTGGGGCCTGACTGAGCTCTGAGCAACCTGCTCTAGTTGAGGATGTCTGTGCTCTCAGCAGGGGGGGGTTGGACTAGATGACCTCTAGAGGTCCCTTCCAACCCAGACATTTCTATGTTTCTATGAAAAGAGTTATGAAAAGAAGTTGGTAAGACCTACCAAATTCTCTGTACCTTTAACTTCCAAGCCTGTTCTTCATTGGACTTCAAAACATGGTGAAGTTGACCTCCTCTGAATCGAACTTGTATGTTGAGTTATGAAAGGGGAGTAGGAGCATGTCGTATGTGCAAGTATAAATTCATACTTCAACATTTCTTTTAGCTGAGATTAAACTGATAATGATAATAAAGGCAGACTGTTATAATGAGAATTGGACACTGTTCACTGTCATAAAGATTTGTATCCACATAAAATCTCTTATTTTTTTGTCTTTCTTTATATGGTGCCCTTTACTGGTTTTTATTTTGCTCCTTATAATGGCAGGACAAGTATAATTACTCTTGTGAGAAGCTGATGCTGTTTGTTCTATCTCGTTCCTTTTCCCATCACTTCCTAAGGCGAATGAAAGAACAGTCTGTGTGGTAGCAAAATTAATTTCTTCTCTCTCAAGATACAGCTTCTTCTTGTGAAATGGCCACCAGCAAAGCATTACCCTCAGTCCAGGCGAACGGTGGCTGCCGTGGCAGCTCTTCTACGTGCCTATGTGGAAGCCTGGGCCCTGGTGCTAGTGGGTGCTGCAGGGCAGCTCTCAAGCCTCCCATTCTCACAAGTCTCACCAGACAGGCTGATTAATGGGGTAATTTATCCCGGATCTAAGTTGGGGTATATCCTGATATCTCTCTCCGACCTACAGGGCTGCATGGTAGGAAAGGAGGTTGTCACCAATTCCCTTGCAATGTCTGGGGTACCTGATTGCAGTAAGCCCTTAACAAACTGTAGTTTACAACTCTTGGGCTGGTCTCTGTTACTCCTTGGGGACAAAGAAGTCCATGTCCCCCAGACCAAGAAAGCACAGAACACCTCACAAGGAAATTGGCAGGAACACATGTCCAAGTGCATCTGCCAAGACTGAGTACTTGATCTTGATTCAGAGAGGAATACCTTGGGTGAGAGAAAATGATTCAGTTTTCCCCATTCCCTTGAATTCCAGTGAAAAAAGTGAAACAGTAACATTGTGCAGTTAATACAGTCACAACTGAAAGAGCAAGACTATGTCTGACTGTACTGCAGAACATCAGCTGACACATGGCCCTCCAAAAACACGCAGGTAAGTCCTCCCTGATCCCTCTTCTCTCCCCAGACCCAGGATTTTCTCCCATAAAATTGTTTTTAATCTACAAAGATCAGGGGTTGTCCCATACCCCAGCTCCCAACACAGATGAGGGAAGCCTGGTGAGGCAGAAGGAAATTAGAGGTAAGTGTTGTGAGATACAGATTTTCACCTGACAGTTACTGTATCAGAAAAAAAATCCTTTCCACTTAAAAAAACCATCTGATTGTCTATATAAACATATTATTGATTGTGAAGGACATCTGAATATATTTGTGCATTGTTAAGCAGTTCTAAAGATTTTGCTGGAGTCTGCTGTATGTACGGTGATCAAAAGAGACACCCCCCAACCAGTATTGAAATTCAGCCAGGACTGCTTGTCTTATTAAAGATTAAGATTGCAGCAAAATTTGATTTTGTCACTATGTTAGCCTAAAAAGCTGTCAGAATCTTTTTCTTCATGCCAACCTTTCTCTCACTGCTCAAACACATTCTCCTTGCTGCAGTTTTTACAGCTGCATATTCTGGTCTTCAACATCAAAAGACACAGTATCTAGGTAGAAACAAGTCCTCTCTCTTATACCAGAGGGGACTTCTGACATTTTAAGAGAAGTAAGCACATTTTCCTACAGCCATTTAAAAAATTGTATGTGTACTAGAATTTAAGTTAACCTGGTGTTGTCTTCTCTATCTGCTCTTTCAGGGTTGCTTCTAGCCTGATTTTTCCACCTCTTTCAATTGCTCCCAAAAACTTCATAGCCACCTGAAACACTGCACATGCACAAGATTTGTCCACACAATGGTTGTCCTCTGTCCAGGTCACCCTCTGAGGGGGCTGGAGGCCAGCTGCTGCATGGACACACCAGCACGCTGAGGGACACAGAGACCTCAGTCTGTCTCCATCTAATGTGGGGGCAGTTCTTAACACCACAGCTTGCCTGAGCTGTGAATCCACTGCCAATGTGGAAAGAGGCTACCAAATTAAGCGTTATTACTCACGGGCAAAACTGCTCCTCTTCCTCTTCATCCACGACTCCACTGATGTCCCAGGGAATGCAAAGGGTTTGCTTTTTCCTGCTGCCAAAGTCCCTCTCCATGATGGAGACAGGAATAAATCACTGACCCTCACCGACCCTGCCCTTTGCGGAAGCAAGGAGCGCATGAAGCCGCTCTGCGCCTGCTGCCCCTCGGCTGGAAAAGGCTGGTGCAAGACACACTTACTCTGTCAGAGCAACTTGAGGGAAGGAAAAATCGCATAGAGGAGAGAAGGGGGGAGAGTGGCAGCAAGCACTTGAAGCCCAATCACCTTTCATCATTTTGCGAGCTGGAAACAAGATACGGTTAAGAGCTCATGTGCCCTGAGTGATTTACAAACGCAATGGATGCATGGGAAGCCGCATGAGGTTTTCTTTTCAACAGAAGCAGTGGGTTTATTGATATTTTGTCCAACATCCAGGCTTAGAGACTGCCCGTCACATATAAGGGAGAGTGTTAAAGCACTTAAAAATATATTAAAACAGTTTTAAAACCCACACAGGTGGGGGATGGTGTTTCCTCCAAGCAGTTAGCAGAAGTGTAGGATTTAGCACTTTCAGTAGCCGCCTGAAAACCTCTCCAAGGCATTAAACGGAGCCTTGGATCCCAAGCCTAACACTCATACTCGATAAGGAAAAATAACCTCTTTTTCTGAACCAGGCCAATTTACCACAGGGATAAGGAAGTTGACACCATGTGTGTGACTCTGTGTGTATCCACATTCCCCTTTCAAGTGAAAAATGCAGAAAACAGCAGCAGTCTTCCATTTGGTATTGAATCAAGCCAGGATGTTAGCAGGGGAGTCTCACACAACACAGCGAACAAAGTGTATACCTTTCCTTGTATATCTCTGTCTGGAAAGGGCTAACAATATAATGTCTGTGGAAACAAGGAGAAGGTCTTTGCTTACAGGAGAATACTGTGAACTCACATTCCAAGTGTTTAAAGTCCACCTAAAGGGAACTTTAAATGTAGCATGATCAGAAAGGAAGAGAAAGCTGTCAGGTACTTAGCCAGCAAGAAAAGGAAAGAAAGAGAGATGCTGAGCACAGGGGAGCAGGCTGAGTATCTCTGGAAATCTTACCCGCAGTTATGGAATACACAGGATTATTTAAAGGGATACTGTAAATTCCAATTCAGTGTTTTAAATACTTTATAGTTAGAGCTTAAGTCCCTTGAACAGTCTGTCCCTACACTGGTTTAGCTTCTTTCATCTGCTTAATATATTTCACACCTCTCTAGCACAAAGTGAATTTAAAGAGGTTGGAGATTTTTTTTTTTTTTTTTTTTTTTGAGAAAACAAGTTCAGATGTGGTAGAAAATGCAGGAAACACTTTGCACAAAAAAAAAGGGACTCATTGTCAGAGAAAGCTCTTTTAAAAATCCAAAGTGGGCTCAGTGCCTCCTGGTGCTGAAGACCACTCCATAGCTTGAGGGACTCACAGCTCAGTTGTGCTGTGGTCCAAAAGGGGAATACGTGCAGGATCCTTGCACACCAGCCCTATCACACAGGCAAAAGCATTGCTAGACAAATCTGCGCTGCAGAGGGGCACTGCAGATAGGAAGGAGGCAGAGATCCCAGGAGAGAAAGAGCATTTATTTTCTGGCCACAGTCTTGAGGTATCTAGAGATCCAGAGCCTGAGGATGGGAGTTCATCAGCACCCTGATTGCTGCTTCCACAAGGTGACCAGATCTTTCATGTATTCTAAGTAAGCTGCATTGGAAATCACTGTCAGCCTTCTCAGGGGAAACCAGCTTACTGCAGTGCCTCCAAGGGTAGATACAGAGGAGTGAGGGGCTTCCCACTGCATTCAGACTACATCAGAAATTACAGTGCTAGCCCAGCTGCCCAGAAGGGCATTGCCCACTTCTGCCTGCCCACCTCCTCCTGTCTGTCTCTTGGTGTATATAAAAACGGTAAGCCTGGAAATAGGACTTACTATTTTGGTTTGACCACCATTTGGTACTGTGAGTCCATAACACGTAGCCAAGACTCTGAGGTACAATGGCAGCATGAACAACAATGAAGTGAGCAGGATCTGGATTAGGGCACTGCCACCCTGCACCAGAGGTGTTACAGAGGCTCAGGGATGATAGTACTGATACAATACTGATAGTGGTTTGTGGACTGATACAAATTACCTTGGAAGTACTTCTTATTCCAAGCCCCAAAACACAGATTTTAACTCATGATGGAAAGTTACCTCTTTCTTCTGTCTAGCCCCTCTCTCCTAAGGTACCTTATGAAAGTTCCTGGCAGTGCAGAAGATCTTAGCCAGCAATATTTTAACCTGATAGCATTTCTGTTTCCCTTTCTAGCTGGACTGTGCTTGGTGTTCTCTCTTCCTCCCACATCTAAAATAAGGAGACTACAGACCTTTTGACAATTCTCAATTTGAAAAGGTTGTGAGTACATTACAGAAAACACATTAAGGGACTGTGGCTCTTCAGTTATTTATGGCAATATTATACCTCCAGGTTTAACTTAACATAAATAGTATCAAACAGGAGCAGAAAGAGAATAAAACATTTGAGACTATTTTTGAGACACCTAACATGCCACTGAGTTCCTCACCCGCCCTCCAAGGTCTGTTCGTTCCACTCACTGCTGCAGCAGAGAGTGTGTTGGTAATCCTGCCAGAGATGTGAGAAAACACTCCCTGGAGCAGATCATACAGTTTGCAAAGTTCCTTTGCAATTATTACCAAAAATATAAACCCCTCCATTTGTTTCACTTAATGAAGGCTCTGGATGTATTTTACTTCATGCTTAATTTCTAGTCTGAAAATCCTGGCGTGTCCGGCACCGGTGCGAATGTCTTTTGTCCCACTACGGCAGAGATGAATTTGTAGGTGGCCAGTGGGAGACCAGATGGCTGCTCTGAGCCCTGACTGTGCAGGGGCCCCACTCCCAGTTAAGATGCTCTTCCAAACTTGTTATTAATGCTTCATTTTCCATGCATTCAGAGCAGCAGTCAGTGGAGATTTAGGAGCACTTCATTGCATAAAATGCACACTGCATTATTATTTGGAGTCTTCAGCAGATGAGTGGTGAACCTGAGTCTAGATAACATATCTCCTCTTGCCTGCATACATTACAAAGTTGAGAAACCCAAGAAGACACTCAAGCCTCCGTGAGTGTTGCTGGGACAGCCACCACTCACTCCTAAGGGCTCTGTGGATTGGAGCAACTTACTGCTGGTAAGAATGCAACAATGGGGAATAAAATACCAAAATGTTCTCTCTCTTTTGAGACATTTTCTAAAAGTAAATGTCAGTCCAGAAGCATACTGATGCCTTTATCCCCAAAAAGCTAGTTTACACTGGAGCCAGGTTACATTAGAGTTTACACTGGCTTTTACAGGAAATACCTTACCTGTACAGGTTCCCCACCTCCTGCCCACTACAGCCATGGCCACAGCCCCCCACTAACTCAAACAGCATCAGACCTGGCTTTATCTCACTGTCACTGCCCAGAAATGCAAGTGATCTCTTTCAGACAGTTTAGGAGGAGATATCAGAAGTGAAAGGAAAAATTTACCTTATTTCATCTTAGACATCTGAAAATATCCCCTTGCTTAGGTATATGACTGTGTTGCAGTAATTTTCAGAATTTGGTCATGACAATTAAGGAAAGTTAAACACAGCTCAGGGAAATGCATTCATATTCTTAATTTCACTTCCAAGAATGATTCTATGGAAACTCATGGGACTGCTCGTATCAACAGTTACAGACATAGAGAAGCTTTTGTGGCAATGGATTGGTCTATCCCAGTGAATTTTGTAGACCTGCATCTTTCCTGATGAGTACTTTTTCTTTGGAAGTTTCTTCTGCAGCCAGGTTTGCAAGCAGGAGCGTGGTGTACAATGGAGTCACAGAGGCAGGCTGTGTGTGTTGATGATTCATAAACTGCACAGCCACTCATCGGAATTGTACCCAAACCTTGTTCTCCTAAACCTGGTCAATAGTTAAAGAAAGAAAGGATAGTTAAAGAAAGGAAGGAAAAATAAAAAGACAAAGAAGCCAGCTTGCCTGTTGTTGAGAGCCTTTACAGAAATACATCAGAAAATTCCAATTAATTCTTTCTTTTCCCATTGAAAAATAAAAACATCTAACCCAAAGGCATTTTGAAAAGCTCCATCTGCCCTGAACATTCTCTGGTACATTCTCTGCTTTCAAGTGCTTGTGAAAATAAAAAGCCCTGAAAAATATCTAATAGCAATCTTTCTGTAGCACAAACACACTCCTACTGGAGAGCTTCTGCTGACTGTAAGCCTACCTATGCAGTCCAGGGAGGAGAAATTATATTCCTATACTTTTTGTAGTCCAATTCTACCCTTTCTCAGCCAGGGGAGAGCAGACAGTCTTACACATTGCTCGCCATGCAGTGGCAGTCAGATTTGGGCTCCAAAAAAAGAGCCTTACTTTCAGATTGATTCCTATGAATAGACAACTCAGTGGGTGCTTGGGGACACCTGCCATACTTTCCTTTTCCCTGTTAGTATATTCAAGAAAAGCACAGAGAAACCAAAGTGAGATTTCATTGTCACCAAAACAAAGGCACAAGTAAAGGACCAGTGGCAATAGAAGAAATCCAATGGGATATTGGCCTGAGATCTCCCGTTAATCACAGGCAATAATAATTAATCACAATTAATCACAGTCTAAGTGTACTGACTGTGTCAACCATAGCTATCTAACCTCAAAGGCACCCTTAAGTGGGGGGGTGGGGAAGGACGAGAGAGTGGCGGGGAAGAATAGTCATCTGAGGATCCATGTGTAATACTAAGAAACATTCAAACGTTAAGAAAAGGAGAGAGGAATTACAAGTAATAAGTAAATCTATACGGCATGGAGATGTCATTTTCATTTTAAGAAAATTAGCATTTGTGCCTCTGCATGCGGTCTTCAGAAGAACAAAGCAGAAATGTGAGCTACAATATCCATTATCTTCTTTCTCATCTATGTTTCCATTATCTTTTGTAGAAAAACAGTTTGTGAACGAAGAAGGGAAACAAAAGGTGTCATGTATCAGGTATACTAGAATAACTTGTTAATTTTTTTACTGTGTAACAAGGTAGAACAAAATCATAGAAAGAAACCTTATCTCTTCTCACAGATAAAGAAGAAAAGGAAATATCTTCGTAATTAGTCAAATTGGTTTTGTACTTCTTTCTGGAACCTAAATCAAATGAGAAATATTTATACTGAAATTTTTTTCATGCGCTGCAAGGGGATTTTCAGGATCTAGAAGGTCACCATTAACTTAATGAGCTTTTCATTCACAGGTAGCCTTCAAAAATGCATTTTAATTGACATAAAGAACTTGTAGAAGTTGTATTGTGTCTGGCTTTTTAAGAGGGAATATACAATAGCTTTTTGTTTCTTTTACATTAGATGGAAGAGTATTTTTGAGATGGCACATGCTAGTGCTCAGCATCAGCCTGTGTATATTCACTCAGGCACCAGTGAAGGTACAATCTGTAATTTGCATGTTGAATGCAGGCCATGTTGGGGGATGAAAGAGCAGGGTGCTGGGATTCTTGGACACACAGTGCCTCCTACAGGTACTGGCAAGCCCCTCTGGATGTCACCTTCCCATGAGGTCCCTACTGACTACAGGCATGCGGTTTTACCCTGAAAGAAGTGTCACCAGTGCAATAGTGAATCCTAATGCCAGTTCAGAGGACTCCCTTGCAGTGCCTACAGGCTCACAGTCCTAACCCATTCAACCCAGTCAGTATCAGAAAGGAGAATACTGGTCACTGCTTACAGAATTTTTTTTTTTTTTTTTTTAGTGTTTGAGTCACAACTCTGCAATTGAGATGGCCCTAAGCTGGTCACTGTGCAACAGTAAGAAGTAGTCAATACACACAAAAGACTGCAATTTAGATAAATGGAGAAGGAAAGAGAAATAAAACATGGAGAGGCACAAATTGTCTGAAGTCACACAATAGCAAAAAGGAAATCAGTATCCTATAGATAGAATTGGATTTTACATTTTAATCAGAAACATAACTCAATTTTTTATCATTTATAACACTTTCACATCAAATGATATCTCCATAAAAACAAAACAGTTCTCTCACTTGGAACATTTTCTGGGTTCCTCATTATCTCTGGTAAGAGAATTCTAATACAGAAAAGCCAGGAATCAAGGATAGTTGTACTTCAGCTCACCATAAATTTTACATGCAGCTGTAGTGAAGCAGAGCTTTTATTTCTTTCATTGAACTATATGAGTAAAATTGTATCAGGTTCTATTACTGTTTTTTAATCCTTCTCATGTTTTGAGACTTGCTAGCTGGGGAGGGGGAAAGAGAAAACACAGGAGATGTCATTTAAACCCAACGATCGTCATTAAAAACCAATAGCACATCAGGATTAACTTGTGTGTGTCACATTTGAATTCAGCATTGGTGCTGCCAGCACACATGCTGGTGAACAGAAGCTGCCAGTGCAAATAGTGGCCCATGGGTATCAGCAGTGGGCAGAGAGGAGGATTTGCTAGGAGAAATCCCACCTTTTCCAAGCCCAAAGGAGAGAGACAAAAATCACATGGACACTGTGATGTTCCTCTGACTCCCCTGTGAAGTTGGTGAAAGAATAATAAAAGCAAATGATAAATGCAGGACCTGCAGCAAGACAGAATGTGTGCCCTCCCACCAGCTCAGTGCCCAGCTTACCACCATCCCCTGACCACACCGTACCCCAAAGACAGAGCAAGGCTCTACCAGGCTGGGCTTAAACCAGGTGTCTTAGAAGTGCCTAACTCAGTTTAGTTCTGAAGAATTGCTAGAAAACCTGATAATTCATATTTTATAAAGCAGTGGTCTCTTTCCAAGTCATTATCCCATTTGACTGGCTTCTTTTACATCTCTGAAAAAAAAGAAAGAGCCCACTGAGCTTCCTGGGTAGTAACAAGACAGCAGTGGGTGAGATTACACTGCCATGCCCATTAACATACTGAATTTGTAACCTCTTTGTACCTCTTTGTAACCCAGTCATAAATGTGACATTTTCCTCAAGTCTAGGAAATTGTTTCAGTGTTTAACAAGCACTCACTTTTCACACAATACTGTATTTTGCTCCTGAGACAATAATTCTGTCACATATACAAAGCTGAATTCAAGTGAGAGGAGATTAATTCCTGAACAACAATATTATTGTTTTCACAGAACTATCCTTAGAGAGGACAGATTTGGCTACCTGTGCTCATTTGGAGTAATTTTTTCCTCTTCTCAGTGGATGGATGAGTCAGGCTGTAGGAAGGTGGGCAGAATTTGGCACATGGAAAGCAGCTCTCCTTTCACCTCTATGCCTTTCCTTCTTTCAAGCCAGAGAAAAGTATCTGGAGTTGGAGTCCTAACAAAGTTTTAGAAATCTGGTTTTATCAGGCATCACAGGTTCTTTGAAGCACTTCATCAGTTCATGATGAATTGAGCTCAAAGCTGGGATGAGCAGATCAAGTCAGCCTGATCAACAGAAAATGAGAAGATATAAAAAAAGGAGGTAATAAACACATTTCAGCTTCTAATTAATCTATCAAAAGCTCTGTTTTCCTTTTAGTCCAAAATAAAAGAGAATTTAATAAGACTTTTTTCATAGTTGTATGAACATTCTGTGATTTTGTGATTGTTGTACTGCTTTTATTGACATGAGTTTTAATCTTTCCTTATAAAACCAGGGGTTTTTTTTAAAAAAAAAGCATTTATGTAAGGAACATAATTAAGCAGATTTTTTTCTGTTTTTGTAATATCTACATGTGTGAATGGCAGACAAATTAGTACTGAAGCACTGAAGGAACCTCAAAACACATTGCTTCTGACAATAACAACTGATAGGTGAAGCATGCAACAGTTTAACCCATAATTTCCTGGATTCTTTCTCCCCTTCTTTATGCACCTGTCTTGCCTGTAGCACAGCCAAGAATATTAAAAGCATATAAAATGTATTTTACTTTGGATAAACTGTAGAAAGAATTAAATTTAAAAAGTAGACCTGCCCAGATATACTAGTTCTCCTGATCCACCACTCATCACCTTGGAGCAGAAGGCAGTGACCTCTGGTACAGACTCTGCACTTCTGTTCCCTCTGCACACTTGATATTTGGTTTCTATGAGCAAGAAAGATTGCAGCATCAGTCTGGAGAGATCTGTTAAAGGTTTTGACAGTTTGAGAAAAACCCAATAATGCAGCTTGTTATTATATTGTACATGTAACCGTTTGCATAAAAATTCAGAGAGACATTGCTGGGGAATGTTGTTTAATTGGACTTTAAGATCTTGTTGCTTTGTAAAAATGGCACAATCAATAAGCCCTATCTACAGTTGCTTAAAAATGAAAGCAATTTAGAAACAATAACAGCTGAGAAAACCAATTTAAACCATTGCTGTGCTAAATGCCTTGCTACTGCTTTGCATCCTGTGTCGTAAACCTGAAGACACAGGGTGGACTTTTTCTTTTTTGGCTCATCTCTGTCAAAGACAGGGCAAATGGGAACAACACATTGTGCAGAGGGCTGCGAACGTGAGCACTATACATTAAATGTAAGGATTCAAAATACCATAAATCTGTTTTCCAAAATTAACAACAGCAACAGTTACTGTCAGCTGCATAAAGAGAATGAATCTGAAATCTGTTGCCAAAACAAACCTGAGCCTTAATGTGAAAGCCCAGTTTTTATAAAAAGGGTAGATGTTACTAAGAAGACAGCTAATCAATCTACCAAGACACTCAGCTTCTCAACAAATCTGGTGCTGTTTGTACAACATGTTGAGATCCTTGACTGGAACGAGATGCAGTAGAAAGGCAAAGAATGATTGTGGGCAATCACACCCTGGTGATGAAGTGCCAAGGAAATGTCAATAGTAGTCAAGCGGTAATTTTCCTGATTAGAACACACAATCTATGCTCCCTCTTCCTTGGGGCTGATGCAGAGTTTTAAGAGCAACTCTTTCAGACAACTGAGTTACAAGCCATGACTGGGTAAAAAAAAGCGCACATATTTAAGTCTAAGTATATACCTTGGTAATGTTGTCTTCAGTGGAGCGGAAGCACATCCTTAGTTTTATACATGTGTTTAAGTACCCCCCTGATGGGACCAAGTTGTTAACAAGGCTTATTACAGTAATTTGCACAGAGTCATTTTCAGGCCAGAATCCCAGTGTGTTCGGCATAGTGCAAGAATTGGAGTATCAGTTTCTCTGCTCTGTGAATTATACATTCAAAGTACAGGAGAGAGAAACAACTGGCTGGCAGAATGAGATGGGAAGTAGAGAGGAAACAACAGGAATGTACACAGCAATGGGGCAGTGGAACGTGACAAGGCAAAAAGTGGTCACTGGACATAGGGAATGGCTTTTATCTCTTTCATCTATCTTCAGATTTTACAGCATATATTTGTGTATGTGAGCTGGTTACCCAAGACTCCCTACATCTGATCCATTTATCTGACTCACCAATTTATGCTGAAGACAAATCACACTTGAACATACCTCTTCACCTCCAAGTGCTGCAACGGAGCCCAGAGTGACTAGCTCAGATGCTGCCATTGTACAGATCTACTGCCCATAAAAAGTTATAAAATAGGAAGTATGGATAATAATAATAGCAACAACAACAACATTACTGCCTCCCACAGTACCTTTAGCTGAAGGGTAGACATCCACAATGCAATATTAAAAAAAAAGAAAATCTGGAATTTTAGTTGAGATAGAAGAAACCATGCCAAGAGCTGGTGGATATAGTTGCATATCAGGATCATCGTGAAGGCAGCTACAATTCACTCTGAATGAACAAAAGAATGTCTATAGAGGAAGACAAAGAGGAGGTTTATACCTGTAGATCTTTTCTTGAATTTTCATTTATATTATAGATACAAAAGATTTACAATCCTTCAGGTACAAACTGATGCTGAAGCCTCAACTCTTTCTGTACTTACCCAATTCACAGGGAGCCCTTTGCCCAAGTCCTCCGCCGTATGTACAGCAGCTCTTGCAGCAACATCATGTAGATGAAGCCTGGTTAGTCAAAAGGTCCCTCCATAAGGATTTTTGGCATTTCCTGGAGTGGGTTGCTTGTTAAGACTGGTAGGGAGCTGTCTGGCAGCTGTACATTGCTTCCTGACACACTGATGCTCCTCCCTGAGCTTATCTGACCCCACTAGAGGCTAGTGGTTGGTTTTACTGCAGTCATCATGTTATCCTAGGTGACAGATTTGATCTGGAGTATATGGTACTGCTGAATATGTGCCTACCGGTTGACTCTCTGCGTGTCTGTGGTTCCAGTAAGTGTGCACATGATCCACATCTGAAAGTGACATTTTATCTTATATTTCATCAGTCAGGTGGCATACCTAATTCCTAAACATGTCCTCTCCTCCCCCCTCCAAACAATTAGACCTTCTCGCTTCTTGACACCATCTTGGCTGGATGAAGATGCCCAGTTCCAGCTTACCCATATCTTCTGAAAGTGCCCAGCATTATGATTCACAGAAGCAAAGATGACTGATGTTTAACTGACCCTAGAGTAAAGCTGCCAGGCAACAGCAGTCCTAGGATACATGAAATGGGGAGACAGGAGTACCTCCTCCTTTTGCTTATTTTCTGGGCTGTACTCCACCAAGCAGGTGGTTGTAGACCAGAATTTGCCTCTACGAGGTACACCAAATGGAAAATCATAAAAATGGCCCTTAGATTTGAGAACGTACAAGATAAAACAGAGCCAATGGAAATGTAGACCAGATGCTGCCACTATAAGAGTCTCACAGTCTCATTAGGCTTGTTTCACAGTTTCCTTTGTACCCTTGGTCTACCAAGATGTTTGCGAAGAAGGCATTAGCTTTACTATGAAGAATTAATTCCTGCCTAAAGCACACTGCAAATTATGTCACACACTTTTTGAAAAAAACCTCACAATATTCCGTATGCCATACTACAAATAGATTTCTAAACTGTCAACAATTTCTAAATAATTGCCAACTGCATCCATGGAAATGAAATGCTAGCAGAAACAGCTATGTTCTATTGTTCTCTAGATGCATGTGTTGCTTTGGATAATCTTTTATAGTGTTGCAAAAGGGGTTTCATATTCATTAGCTGGCTTTTGTTTGTTGGAAGCAGTTGATTTACTAAATATCTTGCTTATTAGTGTGGAGGCATAGAACAGAAGGCAATACTTCATGACTGCATTTTAATAAACAACGTTGAATACTTTATTTTTAGTAAGTAGCTGGCAGGAGTTAGGCTACCAGTTTTTCTGTGTGAAATGATTCAGCTGATGGAATCTGATATTTCTTTGAAGTTGACTGTGTCCTTTTCTGTCATCTTCTGTCACATAGTTCTTCCAACCATTCAGGCCAAGAATCTTGCCTGTGATAGCTCAACAGATTAAATAGGTTGAGATCCCCACAGATAGCAGCACCCGTTACTGCCTCATGTTGCAGCATTCAATCTACTCTTGTAAATGGTGAAATGAATTCTCTCATGGTTTAACCCCAGCAAGCAGCTCAGCCCTATACAGCCACTCAGTCCCCCACCTGTGGGACAGGGAGGAGAAATGGAAAAACTCATGGGTTGAGATAAAGACATTTTAATAGGTAAAGGAAAAGCTGCACACATGAGCAAAGCAAAATAAGAAATTAATTCATCACTCCCCCTTAGCAAGCAGATGATCAGCCATCTCCAGGAAAGCTGGGCTCCATCACACTTAACTGTGACTGAAAGACAAACACCATCACTCCAAACACCCCCCCTTTCCTCCTCCTACAATTTTTATTGCTTAGGATGATGTCATATGGTGTGGAATATCCCTTTAGTCAGTTGAAGTCAATTGTCCCACCTGTGTCTCAGCTTCTTGTGCACACCCAGCCTACTTGCTGGCGAGATGAGAAGAAAAGACCTTGAGGCTGTGTAAACACCGTTCAGCAGTAACTAAGACATGGGTGTGTTACCAATACCATTCCCAACACAAATTCAAAACTGAGCCCCATACAAGCTCCTACAAAGGGAACTGTCCCAAACAAAACCAGTACAGATTCTTTATGCATATACTGCATTTTGAAGAAGTAATAATTAGGTAAGTATCACCTTTTGCCATGGGGCATTGGTTAGGAAAGGAATCAGCTTTAGAGTTAACATACTCACCAATTTCAAGTCCTGACCAACATGAGGATGAACATCCTTGAATATCTCTAACAAATCTACCTCACTTGGAAGCTCTGAGCACAAAAAAAAAAAAAAGAAAAAAAGAAAATGATGTTTTTATGGGAACAGTTACAAAAAATCAGTTTGAGGAAATAAAGAAATATATCAAAGTGATAAACAGAACATTCTCCCCTGATACCTTTGGTGATAACTAGTTAATGCTGTTGTTCACTGATCAATATAAATTTATCAAATTAGCAGCTGTGGTTTTACTTTGTGTCTCCTCTTTCTTACAAATAAATCCTACCCCTCATACTGGAGCTACATACTACATATACATGTATGCTATTCCATCCCCACCTTAATGGCCCTGCTGGATTTCTGAGTGCTCAGGATTTTGCCCCAGGACGTGTTTGTACATCTGTGTATGTGGCAGAAGGCACAGAGAAGGGATTATTTTTCACTTTTGACAGCATGAGGGATTTGAGCACCGATGTGAGGCACACTGAATCTCCTCGCCAAAGTGAAATGAAATCTGCTCTAAGGAAGTAGTGGCATGGCAGACTGTCTTAAATGCATGCTTTGAGAATATCATGGGAGTCATGCAATAAAAGGTGCCAAACAAAAAGGAACTGTACTTTCTCTGCTTAGCCCAACCAGAGATCAGAGAAACTCAGTTACATTCAACTTGAGACCTTAAGCACTAACTTTTTAGTCACCCCTGTCTTTTCCATGCACAAAAAATGAAACGGCATGAAACACAGATTTATTTGCAGTTCTTGTCATTATGCTTCTTAAACAGGCAATGGGATTTAGGGGAGAATGAGACACGATAAAGGTGAAATAGGATTTGAATGTGAGAGGCTATTTTCTCCATGTAGCCAGGCTAAACCAGATCTCCCACAAGTCCCCAGATCGCAGATCACTGGGTGATGTAAGGACTGCACTGACTCCATAGGCTTTGAGGTTCACAACCTAAGTGCCCCAATCACGTCCCAAATTTTCCAAAATCCAAATCAGTTCAGCCTAGAAAATATTACACTGCGGTAAGCACTATCACTTCATTTCTGGACACACTTTAAATTAAAGGAAGCATATATCAATAAAGTTTATGCTTTTTTCTTAAGGGAAAACATTGCTGAGATTTCAACCCTGTTGTGATTTTGTAATGCCAAGCATTCCTGGATTATGCCAACTCTTCCTCTACTTCACTAACCATTACCTTGGTGCATTGGGAACAGGAAATTAAAAGAATTGTTAAGCTTTCCTTGTTCTATCGGTACAAGGTATTAGAAAACATAATTCTGAAAATGAAAAGGTAACAGGAGTTATTCACTGTTTTTACCCATTTCCTGGGAAAGAAATATTCATAGTTTTTCAGTAAGGTTTTTAATCTGCAAGTGACCAGATGGTCTATTTGAAGACATAAACAAAAGAAACATACACCACCTGATCAAACAATATAGTCAACCCACGTGGCACTCTACGCTAACTGAAGGCATGCCCAGATATTCCTGCATGGTTTTCCAGGGACAACTCACTGTGTAGAACGTAACTGGGCCAAGAAACTGTCTTGGCAGCCCTAATCCTGTCTCCAGATAAAACCAATTGCTAGATGAACTGTAGCAATCCGAGGGTATCCATTCTGCCCAGATTGCTATACACCAGGCAACCATCCCATCCAAAAATTTCTCCCCCCCCACCCCGCCAATAGCTGGAACATGTTCCAAGATCTTTCTGAAGGATGGAGCATGAAAGCTGTGTGACTAATCTCAATAGCATCTACTGCTGGGGAAGCCGTTGGTCCAGAATAATCCACAGTAAGCCTCAGCACACGGCTCAGGTCACCATGAGGTGCCAAACTCCACAGCAGTTCTGCTCCACATCATCCCTCCAAACGGATGCTTGCAGATTTTGAGGAACACAATCTTCTTTCATCCCTATTTCTGCACGCTCCTAACGTATTTGTAAGGCTTCTGAAATGCATATATTGCCTTCTGAAGGCTGTGATTATTAAATGCTGGTGTTTGCTACTATTTTTCTCTCCAGAGGATGAGTGAGAAACAGAAATTAAATCGCTATATTAACACAGAACCAGAAGAAGGAAGTTACAACGGTTCCCCAAAAGACAGATGATTCATATATTTCATAAAAATTGTACTGTAAGTGTTAGCTATCGTTCTCAGATAACATTATTGTTGTAGGCATTGCTGCATCTAAGTACTTCATTTATCTAAATTGAAGCTTTACACTTCCATGCACTCTGCAGGTCTCAGCCCTGCTATCATAGAGCTACTGTAGCAACATATTAGAATATCAAACGAACTCACATTTTATATTTTTAACTAAAGAAGGTCAAAATAACAAAATCCAGCCAAGGAAAGGACAACTGTTATCCCCTGCAGCCATATTTACGTAGCAGCCCAATTCCTCTACTTTTTTGAGGATAGTTCCAGAGTTCCTGCAGAAGTACAGAGTGATATTGTGAAAGGCAAGTTGTGATTTTAAGAATTTCTATTTTCAGATGTCCATGCTGATATCCTTCATACAGGACTAACATTCATTAAAAAAGAGTATTCAGCACTTCTGACAAATGGGCCAGTTCAGGTCTCTCACGGAGGTACTCTAAACAAAACTATGAAGAACCTCTTGTTGCTTTTGAAAATTCTGTAAATTAATTAGAAAAAAAACCTGTCACAGCCTAAAGGAAAATATTTTACTCCATGAAGTGCTGTTTTCCTGTTTTCCATTAAAATGGAAACATGAAAGACACTTTTCGTTGTTTCTGGAAATTGTTATGAAATAATAGTAATAAACACGAGATAATGTTTCTATTGACAATGTGCAAAAGCTGAAATAGAAGATTTGTCTTTTATTAAAACAATTATTTCTTTCTACTAGATGAAGCATCGTTAATTTTTTCCTCTACTACCTTTCTGGTCCCAAACTGCCCAATCACAGAGTATGTTTCCACTTGGTCTTCAGGGGGTTAGGGTTTGCTATATCCCCTCATTGCAATGAGTACATCCTGTCACTTACCTTTCTTGTGAATAGGGTTGGTTTCTCTCTCACTCTGAGTCCCTACCCACATTAAGAGTGGTGAGAACACTGTTGGTATTTGTGGAAACATCTTTATCTTCTCAGACCTCTGGTCCCTTTGGTCTACTCATATAAGACTTGTGAGGGTAGTATGTACTGTCTGACAGATGGAAGCTGTCATGTTTACCTGCTTCAGCCCCAGGGCTGAGCCTGTATTATTCTCGAGTGCAAACAAGGAGTAGGAACACGGGCATCACTTATCTCCTAATGATGATACGAGGCAGGTAAGCTAAAACTAGATCCAGGAATATGGAAACCAAACATATTCTTAGTAAACAACACTGTGCCCATAGCTACGTGGCAACCAAGAAGTCACCTTTTCATTTATTCTGTGAGTAGGAGGGAATCTGCTGGGAGATCGACATGATGCAAGTCATAAAACGATCAGTCACAAACCTGAGATGACTGCTAGCAGCCTTTCACATTTAATATTTCCAACTGTAATTAATGGGCCATTTTCCATCATTCTTGCTTGAAGATGTCAGTAAATATAACCCTCATAACCTGCCTGTCCTCCAGAAATGACCTTGCATTTGCTGATATTTTTTTTCTTTCCCAAAAGTACTTCCCCAATCTCGTCTCTCTTCCAGCTTAAGACTGAGCTTTCTCAACTCCTCACAAGATCTCAAGACAAAACTAAGCTTCTACAACTGCCACTATTAAGACCCAGCCACTATTAAGAACCAGTCAGAACTGTTCTACTTTTACGTTATCAATTTCACAAGATCCACTGGCAGTGGCAACACTTGGAACATTCACATTGCCAAAAGCTCAGCTTTCTCCCCACTGTTGCATTGCCCAGCTTCAATTCAGGCCTGTTCTGGCGATCCAGCTTTAAGAAGGCCCAGGACCAGGGTGCATTAGGTTGCTGGAGCTGCACTGCCATAATGGAAAAGTGATTTTTTGGCTTTTGGTGTTGGTTTGGAGTTTCTGGGGACTTTTGGGTTGTTGGTTTGTTGGGTTTTTTTCTTAGTATGAAAACAGAAATTGATAAAAATTCTCTAAGTCATAAGCACATTCAGAATCTAACCAAAATAAAATCTTGATTTCTTGGTTAGTTAAGAATTTAATTATAGAGCGCAGACTTCAGAAATATGGAAAAAAATCAAGCAGTAACTGCAAAGCAAAACCAAAAAATCCACCCTCTTTCCCTAAAAATCAAAGGTAGTATCTTAATTTAATGGTGAAAGATGTTTTTAGCTTTTCATTTCCAGTCTTGTTCTCTGAGGTGTAGGAAATGTAGAAATATAAGGTGAGATTCCAAGAAGTTATGTAAATATGTCTAAACCAAAGAGTTTTGCTTGCCTTGGGATATGTCAGAGTGCATACATTAACTTAATTTCACTAACAAATAAAACTTTCTTGCAGCTAAGTTAAACTTGAGCCAGTGCTTTATTTCACTTCGCATAAAGGCAAGGATGCCAAGACAATATTCAGAGGCATGTAAATACATAAGCCCAGAGATCTCAAGACATAAGTATTGCTTAGGCATCTCTCTGCAGCACCTTATAAACAACAACAAAAAAATACCACACACACACACAAAATAAACAAACAAAAAAACCCAACCAACCAAACAGAAAAAAAATAAAAACCACATGCACATTTGTGCAGTACCAAGAGCTTTTGCTGTGGGAGGAAAGGCACTCCCAAACTCTACTTAAAGAAAAGGCAAAGTGGGAGCTGCTATTCAGCTCCCTCTTTCTCTCCAAGTTGTAGTTTTCATTTGTTCTGACACTTTTTACTAAGCAGGTCAATGAAATTATTTTTCAAATAATTTTTTTCCTGTTTTGAGTATCTTGTTTTCATTAAAGAACATTCAAGAATGACTTTTTGAGTTTACCTTTTTGTTCTGCATTTATTGTTACTGGAAAGTAGAATGCTGTAATTGCCATTATGGCAAATTTTCTTCCCCACAGCATTCCTTGGAATAAAAAAAAAAAAAAAAAGTATTGGAAAGTTGTTACTTTCCAGTGATGACCCTTTCTGATACCCCTGTACATTCAGTGGTATTTCAGAAAATAAGCATTTAAAGATCAAGCTCCACCAGTGCTACTCTGCTTGTTCTTCTGCCCAGTCTTTCACAGCTTATTCTAATAAGGCAATATTAATGATATCTGCATGCAGCTGCAGAGTCCCAGCTGGAGTGTTGTTGAAGGAGCATAAAGAGCGATTCCTGACACATTTAAATTACTGACAAAGTTGCCCAGCTTATCCTGTGCAATCTTTAAACTTGTCTTATATCAAACCAACCCAAAAAAACATCCAGCACACAAAGTTGCATTTATGTCATTATTTTAGGAACACTGCTGTGGTGGCATTCTAGCTAGCTCTACCTTACTCAGCTGAGTTGCTCAATATATTTGTGATACGAAGAAAACATAAGCCACAAATATAGCACTTGATACTGAAAATAAAACTTGAAAAGACTTGAGCTTAGTAATAAATACCTTTTCATTTCCAAAGATAAAATTACTTCTCTTTCACTTACCTGATACTTCTTGGAGACATCATCTTTAGAGTTCAGAAACAGAAATATCAAACTACTCTATGCTCAGGATGTTTCAGCAAGGTGGGAGATCATCTAGCAGATAAAGAGGTTGTCTGAAATAACCTAGACCGAAGATAAATGCTTTTGTGAACGTGAGATTTCAGACACTGACATGGCATGAAACCTTTTGAAAATTTTCTCTTGTTTCCAAGTGTCACCCATAGAAAGGGCAAAGCCATCATCATTTGATCGAGTTTCTGCAGTGGGATGAACTACCATTCCTCAGCCCAGCTGACTCCACACTTGCTTTTAGTTCTCAGCAGGCATGAGGTAAGAAATGGTAGGTTGTGTTTCAATGAATGAGGCTTAACAAGAGAAAGTAGAAGACCAATAATTTATGGAGCAGAAAATGGTGGTAATTAACAAGCATGATAATTATCCCCATCTAGCTATTTTGACAGGACATCTGGAACTGTGCTTAATCCAAAAGAGAAAAGCTAAAAGTGTACTGTAAAACCTTCATTCCACGGGAACTCAACAATTGAGCTGAAGACCATACTCACCTTGCACTTTCTTCTGCAAACTATTGTAATTTCCAGTCTGATAACTCTAAACACTTTGCAAGAGGTTCTGTCAAGATATTCAGGAAAGTAATTTTACTGTAACAAGAGAAGCACATGCTTCTGTGTCAGGTTGCTTATGGTTATAACTCTAAAAATATAGACAGCTTTTATCTAGAGATAACTTAAAATAGTGATGAACTTAGACTGAAAGGCAGTGACTTTATAAAAATCAGAAAGCCCTCTAAACATGATCCAGTAGTTATGGTAAGGTGATAGTGTTGGAAGGAATGCATCATTTAAAAACAACGCGTTCATCTCTGAAGAATATAGAGCAACTGAGATTTACTGTGGGTTCGTCGCTCACTACTGCCAACTGCTGTTTTAAAAGAAGCAGACAATATATTGAGAAAACATTTTAGAAAAAGGTTTCAAGTTCCAGTAAAATAATTGGAACCTTCTAGGGTTTGTTTAATTATGCAATACTGTTACCTAAGTCAATGATTTAACAATTAATTTAAATGTATGAGAAAAGCCCGTCATTTCCTTTGAAATAAACAAGATTTTTTTTCATAGAATCACAGAATCATTAAGGTTGGAAAACACCTCCAAGATCACCAAGTCCAAGCATCTACCTACCATTATCATGACCACTAAACCATGTCCTGAACAATTTTTGAACACCTTTGGGGATGGAGACTCCACCACCTCCCTGGGCAGCCTGTTCCAATGCCTCACCACTCTTTCAGTATAAAAATTCTTCCTGATGTCTAATATAAACCTCCCCTGGCACAACTTAAGCCCATTACCTCTCATCCTATCACTAGTTACTTGGAAGAAGAGTAACCACAGTAACCATTTCCAAGAGTTCCACATTTGCATTATTTTTCTTTTCAGATTGAAAAACTCCTGTATGTTACAAAATTATGTTGTCCTGTCAAGTTAAGATACTTTAATTACATTTAAAGCAGACAGACGTGCTACAGTTGCCAGAGGAAAAAAATAATATGAAAAATCAAGCTACAATAAAGAGATCTTAACTTGAGTTATTTTATCAAACTGGTGAATTTGAAGTCTATTAACAGCTGTAGGCCCAGAAAACATGCAAAATCATTCAGGCTGACAGATCCAGAGGTCATTTATCACTAGAGGTGAAACTCTAATTTCAATAACAGATCAGCCATTATACTGAAAAACTGTACTGCCTACAGCTAGACAGTGATCAAAATCCTTCTATGACATATTATAGAATTAAGTTATAGAATTATAGTTACTAAAGTATTAAGTACATTTCAAATTGTACAACAAAACTTTTGAGAGGTTTGCTGAAATAAGTTTCATCGTGCAGCAGCTCATGCTATGCAGATGCAGGACACACAGACTATATGCACAAAGTCTACGCTTACAGTCTGCTAAAACACTGCGAGTGGCTGGAAGTCTTACAGCAGCCATTTGCAGAAAACATACAAAAGATCAACAGTCATAACCTATGACTCAAAAAATGCAGGGTGCTGGCTGATGAGAAGGTTTGTCAGGCCACACATCCATCCTAACAGCCCCACTGCTCTGTGGCTCTTCAGCAGGCTACTTTCCTTCCCTGTCATCAGAAAGGAGGGGAGCATCCCACATGCAGCGTGGCATAGCACTCAAGAGACAGGGATCAAGCCAGAGGATTTGAGGAAGAAAACAAAAATGTATTTGCAATGGAAAAAAGTGGCATCTCTGGAACTGGGGAACTTTCCATCCCACTCTACGTATGTCCCATTGTTACAAAGAAAAGAAGAAAGAGCAAAACGCAAGTGTAGAGAGGTCTGCTATCCTCACCTCCCTTCTGCCAGTGTATTACCTAAGTACCTTGCTGATTTTTAACATCCCTTCTATACAATTATCTGTAACATCACTCTAAGAGGAATGTAGTGACTGCCTTCTCAGTGCCTGGCGGCCAAGTGCCACTTCCACCAGATGTGTCACAACAGCCTGGGCACTGAGAGGCCAAGTTTGAAGTGGGTAGACCCAGGAGTGGTGAGGTACCCCGGCTCATCAAGAGATGCCACAGAGATGTACCATCCCACATGCCACCACTCTTGTGGCTACACTTGCCGAAGTCATAGTTAAAACACTAGCCCCACGTTGCACCAGGAGAGGTTTAGATTGGATATTAGGAAAAATTTCTTCACCAAAAGGGCTTTCAATTGTTGAAACAGGCTTCCCAGGGAAGTGGTTGAGTCACCATCCCTGAACATATTTTAACAACATGTAGATGTGACACTTAAGGACACGGTTTAGTGGAGGACTTTGCAGTATTAGGTTTATGGCTGGATTCAAAGACGTTAAGGGGCTTTTCCAACCTAAACGATTCTACAATTAGTACTGTGTTGGGATTTCTAACCCGGAGTCCTCTCCTGCATTGCAGCTGTACATTGTATTGGGCCTTGTCTAACACAGAGAAAAGTTGTTACCTTTGTTAAAATGGAAGCCTTCTGCTTTCCTGTCACCAAATTATTTTGTACATATCTCACTCACTAAACCTCCCTGCTGCAGCCTTTATGGCGAGGATGTTCCTCTCCTCTCTGTTGCAGTTGTATTCCTGGGCAAAAAAGTAATTAAAGACTCTACAGAATAGAGAGAAGCTGACTAATCCTTTAATCAGTGACTGAGGAGCTTGGTCAGAAGTGTGGAGGCATGGTTTCTAACTGCTGTTTCAACAGCTGTTTGCAAGTGTGCACAGAAACAAAATATTAAATACTCAATGGAAATAAGTACAAAAATCTGTGTATCTAAAGAACTAGTTTAGGGAGTGGGGAGTAAGGATCAAAATTTGGGGTATAAGCTGATAAATTACCTATTCCCATTTAGGGAACCTCAATCCTTTATGAATATAGGTCAATAATGAGTATGATGGAAACAGTAGACTTGAGCCATAGGCTCTCCAGAGTGAGCCACCAGACTTGCCTTCCCTTCCACCCACCACTCCCATTGCCCTGCAGATAACAGTGCTTTATGTGCAAAGACATATTCATCGCTGCAACAACATTGCTTTGACTATTTGTCAGTTACAACACATAGAAACCCTTCCTAATTAACTATCCAACTTCATATGGCAGCTATAGTGACTGCCCATAGCCTTAGATGTTATCTTGCAGTGAATGCTCACATCCTTACCCGGTGAAGTCTTCACAGGTTGACAATAATCATAGCTCATGAGCAGCTTCATTGTGCAGGCTGCTTTCCTCCATATTCCCACTAAAATATTTTGCAAGTTTCTGATATGTGAATCTGCCTTTGCTGATACATTGGTTTATTGTTTAGTTTTTCATGGATCCATGAAAATAGAAGCACATAAAATTTTGCCAAGAAGTCTAAAAAAATACATATAAAAAAATAAATCACATTATTCAGTGCAGGAAGCAAAAATTTATAG